>JAVGWX010000024.1:10520754-10598254 GCA_036924085.1 Ariolimax columbianus
CAATGCCAGCAGGCTGTATTTCTGCAACTCTCAAGAATGATAAACAAATCAATACCACAAGTCAATGCCAGCAGGCTGTATTTCTGCAACTCTCAAGAATGATAAACAAATCAATACCACAAGTCAATGCCAGCAGGCTGTATTTCTGCAACTCTCAAGAATGATAAACAAATCAATACCACAAGTCAATGCCAGCAGGCTGTATTTCTGCAACTCTCAAGAATGATAAACAAATCAATACCACAAGTCAATGCCAGCAGGCTGTATTTCTGCAACTCTCAAGAATGATAAACAAATCAATACCACAAGTCAATGCCAGCAGGCTGTATTTCTGCAACTCTCAAGAATGATAAACAAATCAATACCACAAGTCAATGCCAGCAGGCTGTATTTCTGCAACTCTCAAGAATGATAAACAAATCAATACCACAAGTCAATGCCAGCAGGCTGTATTTCTGCAACTCTCAAGAAGGATAAACAAATCAATACCACAAGTCAATGCCAGCAGGCTGTATTTCTGCAACTCTCAAGAATGATAAACAAATCAATACCACAAGTCAATGCCAGCAGGCTGTATTTCTGCAACTCTCAAGAATGATAAACAAATCAATACCACAAGTCAATGCCAGCAGGCTGTATTTCTGCAACTCTCAAGAATGATAAACAAATCAATACCACAAGTCAATGCCAGCAGGCTGTATTTCTGCAACTCTCAAGAATGATAAACAAATCAATAGCCACAAGTCAATGCCAGCAGGCTGTATTTCTGCAACTCTCAAGAATGATAAACAAATCAATACCACAAGTCAATGCCAGCAGGCTGTATTTCTGCAACTCTCAAGAATGATAAACAAATCAATACCACAAGTCAATGCCAGCAGGCTGTATTTCTGCAACTCTCAAGAATGATAAACAAATCAATACCACAAGTCAATGCCAGCAGGCTGTATTTCTGCAACTCTCAAGAATGATAAACAAATCAATACCACAAGTCAATGCCAGCAGGCTGTATTTCTGCAACTCTCAAGAATGATAAACAAATCAATACCACAAGTCAATGCCAGCAGGCTGTATTTCTGCAACTCTCAAGAATGATAAACAAATCAATACCACAAGTCAATGCCAGCAGGCTGTATTTCTGCAACTCTCAAGAATGATAAACAAATCAATAGCACAAGTCAATGCCAGCAGGCTGTATTTCTGCAACTCTCAAGAATGATAAACAAATCAATACCACAAGTCAATGCCAGCAGGCTGTATTTCTGCAACTCTCAAGAATGATAAACAAATCAATACCACAAGTCAATGCCAGCAGGCTGTATTTCTGCAACTCTCAAGAATGATAAACAAATCAATACCACAAGTCAATGCCAGCAGGCTGTATTTCTGCAACTCTCAAGAATGATAAACAAATCAATACCACAAGTCAATGCCAGCAGGCTGTATTTCTGCAACTCTCAAGAATGATAAACAAATCAATACCACAAGTCAATGCCAGCAGGCTGTATTTCTGCAACTCTCAAGAATGATAAACAAATCAATACCACAAGTCAATGCCAGCAGGCTGTATTTCTGCAACTCTCAAGAATGATAAACAAATCAATACCACAAGTCAATGCCAGCAGGCTGTATTTCTGCAACTCTCAAGAATGATAAACAAATCAATACCACAAGTCAATGCCAGCAGGCTGTATTTCTGCAACTCTCAAGAATGATAAACAAATCAATACCACAAGTCAATGCCAGCAGGCTGTATTTCTGCAACTCTCAAGAATGATAAACAAATCAATACCACAAGTCAATGCCAGCAGGCTGTATTTCTGCAACTCTCAAGAATGATAAACAAATCAATACCACAAGTCAATGCCAGCAGGCTGTATTTCTGCAACTCTCAAGAATGATAAACAAATCAATACCACAAGTCAATGCCAGCAGGCTGTATTTCTGCAACTCTCAAGAATGATAAACAAATCAATACCACAAGTCAATGCCAGCAGGCTGTATTTCTGCAACTCTCAAGAATGATAAACAAATCAATACCACAAGTCAATGCCAGCAGGCTGTATTTCTGCAACTCTCAAGAATGATAAACAAATCAATACCACAAGTCAATGCCAGCAGGCTGTATTTCTGCAACTCTCAAGAATGATAAACAAATCAATACCACAAGTCAATGCCAGCAGGCTGTATTTCTGCAACTCTCAAGAATGATAAACAAATCAATAGCCACAAGTCAATGCCAGCAGGCTGTATTTCTGCAACTCTCAAGAATGATAAACAAATCAATACCACAAGTCAATGCCAGCAGGCTGTATTTCTGCAACTCTCAAGAATGATAAACAAATCAATACCACAAGTCAATGCCAGCAGGCTGTATTTCTGCAACTCTCAAGAATGATAAACAAATCAATACCACAAGTCAATGCCAGCAGGCTGTATTTCTGCAACTCTCAAGAATGATAAACAAATCAATACCACAAGTCAATGCCAGCAGGCTGTATTTCTGCAACTCTCAAGAATGATAAACAAATCAATACCACAAGTCAATGCCAGCAGGCTGTATTTCTGCAACTCTCAAGAATGATAAACAAATCAATACCACAAGTCAATGCCAGCAGGCTGTATTTCTGCAACTCTCAAGAATGATAAACAAATCAATACCACAAGTCAATGCCAGCAGGCTGTATTTCTGCAACTCTCAAGAATGATAAACAAATCAATACCACAAGTCAATGCCAGCAGGCTGTATTTCTGCAACTCTCAAGAATGATAAACAAATCAATACCACAAGTCAATGCCAGCAGGCTGTATTTCTGCAACTCTCAAGAATGATAAACAAATCAATACCACAAGTCAATGCCAGCAGGCTGTATTTCTGCAACTCTCAAGAATGATAAACAAATCAATACCACAAGTCAATGCCAGCAGGCTGTATTTCTGCAACTCTCAAGAATGATAAACAAATCAATACCACAAGTCAATGCCAGCAGGCTGTATTTCTGCAACTCTCAAGAATGATAAACAAATCAATACCACAAGTCAATGCCAGCAGGCTGTATTTCTGCAACTCTCAAGAATGATAAACAAATCAATACCACAAGTCAATGCCAGCAGGCTGTATTTCTGCAACTCTCAAGAATGATAAACAAATCAATACCACAAGTCAATGCCAGCAGGCTGTATTTCTGCAACTCTCAAGAATGATAAACAAATCAATACCACAAGTCAATGCCAGCAGGCTGTATTTCTGCAACTCTCAAGAATGATAAACAAATCAATACCACAAGTCAATGCCAGCAGGCTGTATTTCTGCAACTCTCAAGAATGATAAACAAATCAATACCACAAGTCAATGCCAGCAGGCTGTATTTCTGCAACTCTCAAGAATGATAAACAAATCAATACCACAAGTCAATGCCAGCAGGCTGTATTTCTGCAACTCTCAAGAATGATAAACAAATCAATACCACAAGTCAATGCCAGCAGGCTGTATTTCTGCAACTCTCAAGAATGATAAACAAATCAATACCACAAGTCAATGCCAGCAGGCTGTATTTCTGCAACTCTCAAGAATGATAAACAAATCAATACCACAAGTCAATGCCAGCAGGCTGTATTTCTGCAACTCTCAAGAATGATAAACAAATCAATAGCACAAGTCAATGCCAGCAGGCTGTATTTCTGCAACTCTCAAGAATGATAAACAAATCAATACCACAAGTCAATGCCAGCAGGCTGTATTTCTGCAACTCTCAAGAATGATAAACAAATCAATACCACAAGTCAATGCCAGCAGGCTGTATTTCTGCAACTCTCAAGAATGATAAACAAATCAATACCACAAGTCAATGCCAGCAGGCTGTATTTCTGCAACTCTCAAGAATGATAAACAAATCAATACCACAAGTCAATGCCAGCAGGCTGTATTTCTGCAACTCTCAAGAATGATAAACAAATCAATACCACAAGTCAATGCCAGCAGGCTGTATTTCTGCAACTCTCAAGAATGATAAACAAATCAATAGCACAAGTCAATGCCAGCAGGCTGTATTTCTGCAACTCTCAAGAATGATAAACAAATCAATACCACAAGTCAATGCCAGCAGGCTGTATTTCTGCAACTCTCAAGAATGATAAACAAATCAATACCACAAGTCAATGCCAGCAGGCTGTATTTCTGCAACTCTCAAGAATGATAAACAAATCAATACCACAAGTCAATGCCAGCAGGCTGTATTTCTGCAACTCTCAAGAATGATAAACAAATCAATACCACAAGTCAATGCCAGCAGGCTGTATTTCTGCAACTCTCAAGAATGATAAACAAATCAATACCACAAGTCAATGCCAGCAGGCTGTATTTCTGCAACTCTCAAGAATGATAAACAAATCAATACCACAAGTCAATGCCAGCAGGCTGTATTTCTGCAACTCTCAAGAATGATAAACAAATCAATACCACAAGTCAATGCCAGCAGGCTGTATTTCTGCAACTCTCAAGAATGATAAACAAATCAATACCACAAGTCAATGCCAGCAGGCTGTATTTCTGCAACTCTCAAGAATGATAAACAAATCAATACCACAAGTCAATGCCAGCAGGCTGTATTTCTGCAACTCTCAAGAATGATAAACAAATCAATACCACAAGTCAATGCCAGCAGGCTGTATTTCTGCAACTCTCAAGAATGATAAACAAATCAATACCACAAGTCAATGCCAGCAGGCTGTATTTCTGCAACTCTCAAGAATGATAAACAAATCAATACCACAAGTCAATGCCAGCAGGCTGTATTTCTGCAACTCTCAAGAATGATAAACAAATCAATACCACAAGTCAATGCCAGCAGGCTGTATTTCTGCAACTCTCAAGAATGATAAACAAATCAATACCACAAGTCAATGCCAGCAGGCTGTATTTCTGCAACTCTCAAGAATGATAAACAAATCAATACCACAAGTCAATGCCAGCAGGCTGTATTTCTGCAACTCTCAAGAATGATAAACAAATCAATACCACAAGTCAATGCCAGCAGGCTGTATTTCTGCAACTCTCAAGAATGATAAACAAATCAATACCACAAGTCAATGCCAGCAGGCTGTATTTCTGCAACTCTCAAGAATGATAAACAAATCAATACCACAAGTCAATGCCAGCAGGCTGTATTTCTGCAACTCTCAAGAATGATAAACAAATCAATACCACAAGTCAATGCCAGCAGGCTGTATTTCTGCAACTCTCAAGAATGATAAACAAATCAATACCACAAGTCAATGCCAGCAGGCTGTATTTCTGCAACTCTCAAGAATGATAAACAAATCAATACCACAAGTCAATGCCAGCAGGCTGTATTTCTGCAACTCTCAAGAATGATAAACAAATCAATACCACAAGTCAATGCCAGCAGGCTGTATTTCTGCAACTCTCAAGAAGGATAAACAAATCAATACCACAAGTCAATGCCAGCAGGCTGTATTTCTGCAACTCTCAAGAATGATAAACAAATCAATACCACAAGTCAATGCCAGCAGGCTGTATTTCTGCAACTCTCAAGAATGATAAACAAATCAATACCACAAGTCAATGCCAGCAGGCTGTATTTCTGCAACTCTCAAGAATGATAAACAAATCAATACCACAAGTCAATGCCAGCAGGCTGTATTTCTGCAACTCTCAAGAATGATAAACAAATCAATACCACAAGTCAATGCCAGCAGGCTGTATTTCTGCAACTCTCAAGAATGATAAACAAATCAATACCACAAGTCAATGCCAGCAGGCTGTATTTCTGCAACTCTCAAGAATGATAAACAAATCAATACCACAAGTCAATGCCAGCAGGCTGTATTTCTGCAACTCTCAAGAATGATAAACAAATCAATACCACAAGTCAATGCCAGCAGGCTGTATTTCTGCAACTCTCAAGAATGATAAACAAATCAATACCACAAGTCAATGCCAGCAGGCTGTATTTCTGCAACTCTCAAGAATGATAAACAAATCAATACCACAAGTCAATGCCAGCAGGCTGTATTTCTGCAACTCTCAAGAATGATAAACAAATCAATACCACAAGTCAATGCCAGCAGGCTGTATTTCTGCAACTCTCAAGAATGATAAACAAATCAATACCACAAGTCGATGCCAGCAGGCTGTATTTCTGCAACTCTCAAGAATGATAAACAAATCAATACCCCAAGTCAATGCCAGCAGGCTGTATTTCTGCAACTCTCAAGAATGAAAAACAAATCAATACCACAAGTCGATGCCAGCAGGCTGTATTTCTGCAACTCTCAAGAATGATAAACAAATCAATACCACAAGTCGATGCCAGCAGGCTGTATTTCTGCAACTCTCAAGAATGATAAACAAATCAATACCACAAGTCGATGCCAGCAGGCTGTATTTCTGCAACTCTCAAGAATGATAAACAAATCAATACCACAAGTGAATGCCAGGAGGCTGTATTTCTGCAACTCTCAAGAATGATAAACAAATCAATACCACAAGTCAATGCCAGCAGGCTGTATTTCTGCAACTCTCAAGAATGATAAACAGTCAGAGCTTAAGAAAGCCTAGAGCGAATTAAAATCCAAGAGAAGGGTAGTGCTATAACGGATATCGTCATACTGCGACAAAGGAGGGAGCAGCATGAAGACATTCTAAGAAAAGAAGACACTTATCCATGCCATATGGAAAGCTAACCAAACAAGAGGTTGATTGGGTCAAAAACGAGCGTCTCGAATCAGAAGACAGCTTCACGTACCTCGGTAGTACTCTTTCAGGGAAACTACTATTGATTGCGAGGTCAGTAACAGAATCTCCGAGGCCAGTGCTGCCTTTGGGAGACTGCGCAACAGTGTCTGGAATCGGAGGGGTCTTAGGCTTGATACAAAACTCAGTCTACCTAGCTGTAGTGCTCCCCACTCTTCTGTATGGCAGTGAGACGTGGACTGTGTACAGCAGGCATGCTAGGAAAATAAACCACTTCCATACAAGGTGTCTCTGTAGATTGTTCAAAAAAAAGTGGCAGGATAGGGTACCAGACACTGAGATCGTCATGAAGGCAAAAATTCAGAGCATCCACACACTGTTGCAGAAGACCCAGATCAGGTGGGCCAGCCATGTCGTGCGTATGCCAGACAACCGCATCCCAAAACAACTAATGTATGGTGAGCTGAAAGATGGATTGTGTCAAGCCGGTGGCCAAAAGAAGCGTTTCACAGACTCCCTCAAAGTATCTCTAACATGCTTTAGCAACGATGCAAACGCATGGAAATGTCTCGCACAGGTCCGCAAGGCATGGCATAGAAGTACCTTCGTTGCTGAAGAGAGCCGGACCGCCGAGGCACAGAAAAAGCACACTTTGCATAAAGACAAAACAACTGACATTCACGTACAATTCTAACATTAAACGCTATGTATGTGGAAGTGTTTTCCGTGCCAGAATTGGACTATACAGCCACCTCCGAACTCACCTGGTGAGGTGCAGCACAACATGTCTGACTACTGTTGTCGTCATCGCTTGCTATGGACAGCTATTATTATGATCAAGCAGAACAAGGGATCCTATTCTGCATGAGAATGGGATATAACAGATTAAATAGCCACTTACACCGGCTAAAATTAGCTCCATCACCAATGTGTATGTGCGGGCAGCCAGCAAATACATTCAAACATATCCTGTAAGACTTATTTGCTTAGTCAATGCATACTGAGCACTTGCCTAATAAGACGAATTTCCACACAAAACTGTTTGTAAACTTTAAAGAACTCTCCACTACAATGTTCATTATCTAACTTAACTTAACTTTGTTATACTGGTTTAGAGAGTCAAAACGGCTTATTAGAGCCAGATACATGACCAAATGGGAAACCGAACATACTGGCTACACCAAAAACAATGCCTATTTCCAGCTGAACAGAAAAGAGCAGGTCGTGGTCTTCAGACTTCGCACTGGCCACAATAGACTCAGGTACCACCTATTCAACAAATTGAAGATAGGTGGCACCGACGAATGCCCGTGTGGTACCGGGAAAATGACCGCTGAGCATTTACTGCAAAACTGCCCGACATACGAGGATCAGAGAGAGCAGATGTGGCCATCACCAGTGGCAACACTAGACAAGCTCTATGGCAGTGGCGACAGCCTCAGGATGACGGCTGCTTTTTTCGAAAAAATAATGGTTACTGTCTGACTGCGTACGAAGAAGAAGAAGATACTGGTTTAGAAGACACATTAGAGTCTGTAGACAACCAGTCACATTTGCATTAACCTGCTTTAAAAGCTATGCACATCCAATCTATTCTTAAATGCATTAACTGTCTCTGCCTCCACCACCTTCTGGGGTAATGCATTCCAAGCATTCACCACTCTCTGACTAAAAAAATTGTTCCTAATATTCAATCTGGACTGTTCTTTAGTTAATTTGTAGCTGTGCCATCTTGTTCTCGTTGGTGGTTGAATTTTGAAAAACTTGTTATAGTCTAATTCAACCTTTCCTGTTATTATCTTATAAACCTGTATTAAGTCACCTTGAATTCTTCTCTTTTCTGGACACTGTATATCGGTTTTTCTGAGTCTTTTCTCATAACTGTAATTCTGGAATCCCACTATCAACTTTGTCGCTCTTCTTTGTATCCTTTCCATAATCTCCAATCTAGGTCTAACTAAAGCTTTATACAGTTTGACACTCATCTCTTTACTCCTGTGTTTAATATTTCTTTTTATCATACCTAACATTGCATTTACCTTATTCACTGCTACCTGGACTTGCTCATTCATCTTTCCTGTATGCTCTATTATAACCCCCTAGGTCCCTTTCCTTATCTATCTTTCTAATATTGCTCTCACCCATTCTGTAACTATGTTCCATATTGGATCTACCCATATGGATAACTGTACATTTATCTATATTAAACTCCATTTGCCATTTCACAGACCAGTCTCGAATTTGATCTAAATCCGACCTCAATGTGTTAGCCACATAACTGGACTTCACATGAAGACGTAACGGGAAAAAAATATGGTGAACAAGAAGAAGAGGATCAGTGGGTTCATTAGTAAAATGTTTTCACTTTAGTTTTCAATTTTTTAACGGAACGGTAGAGGTGACATGTTTGTGGTGTTGTCATTGTGAACTTGTTAGATGTTATATTTCCTTTTAAATGTAGGTTATATGTATTGTCATTCTCTCTGTTGATCAGACTACAATGTATCCAGATACTAATGTCCCACTTGTAACGAAGCAAGTAAAGCAGGAAGTAGATAATGAGGTAAGTGTGTTTGAACCATCTACATACTAAAGAGCCGGAAATCTCCAACCAAATGTACATGGGCTTTCACTACAATGTATCGGCACTGTCCAGTATATAACAAGTGTACGTAGTGTAGTAGAGTGTTCAGACTTTAAAACAATCATTCTGATGAGTCACACAAATAAAATACTACTCCAGATCATACAGGAGAGAGTAAGAGGTGGAGTAGAGAAGGAAGTTTCAGAAGAACAATTTGGTTTTCGAAAGTTTAATGTAAGAAAGGAAGCAATGTTCTCGAGTGGTCTGTCCGGGTCTTTATGTATGACAAGGAAAAGAATAGCACCACTGCCCCACAGAGAGCATGTCGTAAGAGGCGACTAACTATGTGACATGGCATAACGCCGGCTATGGTTAGGTGGTTTGTTTGGAGCAGCTTAGATAGCATCTAACAGGCTGCGGATCTGCTTTGCTCTAGTGTTTGAGTCTATTAAGATGGAATCGCACATCGACTAACCACCTTCCGCAAGCTCCTATCCCAACAAAGCTGATTATTAAGCTGCTCAAGCCTAGCCCGCTAAGCAGGAAACCCTTCTCCTGGCTACATCCAGCTCATACCAGAGTTGGGGGCCTGCATAGTAGCATCTGCCCCTGTAGAAGTACAGGTCGACTAAGAAGGAAGCAATTTTCTGTTTGAGAATTCTGATAGAGAAATATATAGAAATACATAAGGACATTTATATTTGTTTCATAGACTACCAAAAGGCATTTGACAGAGTCAAACATGAGAAATTAATTAAATAATAAAAAGAGGAGTGAGACAGGGATGTCTATTATCCCCTTGTCTTTTTTATATCTGGTTAGTGGATTACTTTTCTTCGTGGCTGTTACACTTTTGAGGGTCCCAACTTCTCTTCCGACGGTCTCTGGAGCCATGGTGGACCAATATTTTTCTGTCAGAGTTCGCAAACAGAAAATTGCTTCTTTTGTTCCATTAAACTTTTAAAAACCAAATTGTTCTTCTAAAACTTCCATCTCTACTTTACCTCTTATTCTCTCTTGTATGATCTTGAGTACTATTTTAAATATCTACACGCTACTGGTAAGTACACAAGCAACTTCAGAGCGGAGGCAGAGGCACTGACGGCGGCAGTGGAAGAAATGGTGACACACAATGAAAATGAAAGCCATATAGTCCTGCTTACAGATGCTCTCGCCGTAGTCACAGCGCTAAAAAGCCAGAAAAACACTGAGCTTAATGACTTAAGAGCAGCACTCTGCAAACTGTGCCAGCAGTCCGCACCAAAAAGGGTAGTGGTACAGTGGGTCCCATCACACTGCAACATCCAAGGCAACGAGGAGGCAGACAGATAGGTGGTACCGACGAATGCCCGTGCGGTACTGGTAAAATGACCGCTGAACATCTGCTGCAGAACTGCCCGACATACGAGGATCAGAGAGAGCAGATGTGGCCATCACCAGTGGAACTGCAAGACAAGCTCTATGGCAGTGGCGACAGCCTCAGGATGACCGCCGCTTTTTTCGAAAAAATAATGGTTACTGTCTGACTGCGTACGAAGAAGAAGAAGAAATATCTACACAGAACAAATATTCAAATAGATAGAGGGCTTGTAATTGGAGGAGTTGCAATAAATATTCTTAGATATGCAGATGATACAGTTTTGATGGCAAAAAGTGAGCAAGGATTACAGGAGTGTGTGACAACAATATACAAAATAAGTCATGAGTTTGGATTAGACATAAACAGAAAGAAAGCACAGACTATAATAATTGGGAAAAGTGACAAGAAACCATGTATGCTGATACAAATAAAAGATCAACTACTGGAACAGGCACAGTTTCTCCTATCTAGGTCATATAATAACGGAAGATGGCAGCTGTGAAAAAGAAATCAGAAAGAGAATAGGTATGGCCAAGATGGTATTCGACAACATGCGACACATACTGACATCCAAACAGATCAATCAAAATTTGAAAATGAGAATTGTCAGGTGTTATGTATACTCATCACTACTTTATGGCGCAGAAACATGGACAATGAATAACAAGTTGGAAAAGAGTATTGAACCCTTCGAAATGTGGGTACATAGAAGATTGGGTCGCATTTCTTGGAAAGAGGGAAAAACAAATTGAGAGGTATTTGAAAGGTTGGGGGTGAAAAGAGAACTGATGACCAAAATCAGGGTTAGACAGTTACATTATTTTGATCATATAACAAGATATACCTCCTTGTTCAAGACCATACTGGAAGGCTGGGACGGAAGGCAGTCGTTCAAGAGGCAGATAACATTTTAAATGGGTGGATAACATCAGGAGATGGACTGGAAAAAACCCTCAGATTGCACCATTACGGTAAGAGATAGATTACACTGGAGATCCATTGCAGTCGACTTTCGATGCAGAGATAGAAATTGAACTTGAACATAGATTCGTTTTTGGCAAGAAAATCTTGTTGAACCTGACATGTTAATTTAAATCTTTAGACATGTTATAGTTTAATATTGATACCAAAAAAAAAATGCTTGTGGGCCGAGAAAACATTTAATTTGTTCAGAATAAAAATAATTTATGTTTACAGAATTTGACACATTATTGATGGTGAAAGTGTTTAGCCTAGCCAACAGTGAGCTGGTTTACTAGATTCAGATTACAGCATGCCAGGGGTTCGAGTTCACGAACAGATAAACAAATCTGGGCCGTGATTCGTATCCGGTACGATCGCTCCTCCAGTCAATCCAGCTGTAAATGAATATCTGAAGTAAGAGTTGGGAAAGGTAAAAACAGCAAGGAAGGGAACTGGCCACCCCACCTCACATAGGCTGCGGCTTAGTACATGAAGAGTTATCTTCATCCCCGACGGCAGTTGTTGCCATGGGAATGACTGTTAACTTTACCTAACAAAAGAAACTATTGGTGAAGAAGGTGAAACTGAATCTGACATGAATGTTTCTGTGAATGAAAACAATAACCACTTACTTCATTGTTACCTCTCTACTCTCGGATGTATAGGTATTTTGTTTGTGATCACATTGCACAGTGGTTCGCAAACTTTTTCTGTCATGTCACAATTAGTGTAACCAGAACTTTTCCAAGGCACCCCGAGTTAAAAAATAAGCCACAAGCCACATTAACAGTTGCAGTGGGGTGTGGAAAACTATCGGATGGGCACAGTATACTGATCTGACATGTTAGGGTCAGGCAAAATATACTGGCCAAGATCCACACCTCGACTTCCATGTAGTACTTCCAGGAAACGGGCTGTTCCACTTGGCAGTCTGGATAACGAGGTAGGGATCGATGGGATCTCCATTGTAGTGAGTGACACGCAAATGAAGCCAAGCATAGCACAACCGCCCGGAGGACCCCATCCACCTTCATCAGCACGCTTCAGATTTGAGGAAATCTACTGCAACTCACCACTAAACTTCCTGTTCAGGGTGCACAAAAGAGCAAACCTACTCATTATGCGCATTACACGACAGCAACAGTTGTAGTTCACAGTTGAAAAGAATATTGGAATGTTTCAACATCAACCTCCTGAGAAGGAGAGACCAAAGGACCATTTTCCGACTTCGCACTCAACACATACAACTTAACAGCCACTTGAACAGACCCCAACCAGAACATACTCCAGAGTGCCTGCCGTGCTCTCATCCCAATGAAACTTTTCGAACATAATTTTTTGAATTTCCAGCGCTTGCAGGTGTTAGGAAAGAGCTTCTTCCTCCGAAGTGAGATAGCACTATATGACATTGGGCCAAAGGACAGGAGCCTACAGGCTGCTGGATCAATAACAAACCAACCAACCTATTATTGTGCCTAGCTAAATTTAATTTCCTAAATTAAGTTAAGTTATATGATTACCGGGGATTCAATCCGCTGCCCTCCTTGTTGGCAGGCAGGCATCGAAACCATTCGGCCATGCTCTAACAATTGCACAGTACCAAGGTTTTATCCTTGGTCTCAACATGGTTCAGTCTACTCAGCTGTAAATTGGTACCTGACTAATGGTTTGGGAAGTTAACCTGGCAAGCAATGGGGATCTGTCACAGTACCTCAAAGAAAACTGATATGCTATATAATGACGTCTCTTACACTCTATCCTCGATGACAGTGCCTGCTTATGTACTACCATTAACTTTTACTGACCAATGTAACTTTTCATTTCTATTTTAAATGATATTCAAATAATTTAATATTCTTATTTGGCTTGGCTTGGCTTCGTTCGTTCTCAATCTCCCACTACCAAACCCTGAAAGGGCTTAAGTAGCAGAATGTAGTCCAGAGAACAGAATGCGTTGTGTCATAGTTTACAGCTTGGCTGCGATATTTACACCTTTCGGTCCAACACATCCGACTTCAGCAAGCATTTTTTGAAAACCAGGTTAGCATTCCCTCTTTGATCCCTTCTCCTTAGCCAGTCTGCTCTGCTGTAGCCTGTTATCCAGGATCACCCGTGGAGGTTTAGAGGGGTTTTGGCAGCTCTGTTTCGCTGGCTCTGACACTAGCAGTCAGCTATGGGTCACTGACCACTGCAGCTCATGCGCTGCTTAGCATCTTGATCCCTTATTCTTGTTTGAAGTCTGTGTGTTAAAGTAAATAAGCAAACTTTTTGTTTTTTCGCTTATATTTTGTCACCAGGCTGCAAGGAATACATATACTGATCTCTCAGAGTTAGCAGCAGGAATAAAGCAGGAAGTAGATAATGAGGTAAGTGTGTATTAATCATTGACATCTTAACAAGCTAGAAAGAACCTGCTAAAAATGGTCTTTTTTAACAATTGTTACATTGTGATCTTAACTTAACGTCTTTATACTGGTTTAGAAGACCCTGCAGAGTCTGTATACAACCAGTTACATTTACATCACCTTGCTCTAAAAGCTATGCGCATCCAGTTTATTCTTAAATGCATTAACTGTCCCTGCCTCCACTACCTCCCCTGGCAATGCATTCCAAGCAGACACCACTCTCTGACTAAAAAAATATTTCCTAATATCTAACCTGGACCTCTCTTTAGTCAGCTTGTAGCTATGCCCCCGTGTTATTGTAGGTGGCTGTATTTTAAAAAACTTGTTATAGTCTAATTTATCGATTCCTCTGATCATCTTATAAACCTGTATTAAGTCACCACGAATTCTTCTCTCTTCGAGACACTGTAGACCCGTTTTTCTGAGTCGTTCCTCATAACTGTAATTCTGGAATCCAACTATCATCTTATCTATCTGTCGTCCTTCACTTGTACTTGTAGTATTACTTGGTTATTCTTGATCTACCCTGGGGTGTTGAGGTTTGTCAGAGTGAATGTCAGCTATACAGTTAAAGTGCAGGTCCAGGTAGCAGTGAAAAAGACAAATGCAATGTTAGGTATGATAAAAAGAAATATTAAACATAGGAGCAAGGAAGTGATCGTCAAACTGTATAAAGCATTAGTTCGACCTAGATTGGAGTACTGTGTACAGGTGTGGAGTCCTTATCATAGAGGGGACATAAACATGCTGGAAAGAATACAAAAAAGAGCGACAAAGATGAAAGTGGGATGAAAACAGCACATTTCCAGTGAGAGCTACTAGAAAACTGAGGTGAAGGTCGTGGCCAGTGTATTTTGCCTGACCAAACATTAGTCGTTCTCCCCAAGAACAACTGTATCATCTGCATATCTTAGTTCTGGTATTACATTCCTCATGATTGTGGACAGATTGAACTTTTCATACTCTTTGTCATATTCTTTTATGTTTTCATCATGAATGTTTGGATCAAGATGCTGTAGTGGTCAGTGACATGGGCTCAAGATGCTGAGCAGTGGATGAGCTGTAGTGGTCAGTGACCCAGAGCTGAGCAGTGCATGAGCTGTAGTGGTCAGTGACCCAGAGCTGAGCAGTGCATGAGCTGTAGTGGTCAGTGACCTGGGCTCAAGATGCTGAGCAGTGGATGAGCTGTAGTGGTCAGTGACCCAGAGCTGAGCAGTGCATGAGCTGTAGTGGTCAGTGACCCAGAGCTGTGCAGTGGATGAGCTGTAGTGGTCAGTGACCTGGGCTCAAGATGCTGTGCAGTGGATGAGCTGTAGTGGTCAGTGACCTGGGCTCAAGATGCTGTGCAGTGGATGAGCTGTAGTGGTCAGTGACCTGGGCTCAAGATGCTGAGCAGTGGAGGAGCTGTAGTGGTCAGTGACCTGGGATCAAGATGCTGTGCAGTGGATGAGCTGTAGTGGTCAGTGACCTGGGCTCAAGATGCTGAGCAGTGGAGGAGCTGTAGTGGTCAATGACCCAGAGCTGAGCAGTGCATGAGCTGTAGTGGTCAGTGACCTGGGCTCAAGATGCTGAGCAGTGGATGAGCTGTAGTGGTCAGTGACCCAGAGCTGAGCAGTGCATGAGCTGTAGTGGTCAGTGACCCAGAGCTGTGCAGTGGATGAGCTGTAGTGGTCAGTGACCTGGGCTCAAGATGCTGTGCAGTGGATGAGCTGTAGTGGTCAGTGACCTGGGCTCAAGATGCTGTGCAGTGGATGAGCTGTAGTGGTCAGTGACCTGGGCTCAAGATGCTGAGCAGTGGAGGAGCTGTAGTGGTCAGTGACCTGGGATCAAGATGCTGTGCAGTGGATGAGCTGTAGTGGTCAGTGACCTGGGCTCAAGATGCTGAGCAGTGGAGGAGCTGTAGTGGTCAATGACCCAGAGCTGAGCAGTGCATGAGCTGTAGTGGTCAGTGACCTGGGCTCAAGATGCTGAGCAGTGGATGAGCTGTAGTGGTCAGTGACCCAGAGCTGAGCAGTGCATGAGCTGTAGTGGTCAGTGACCTGGGCTCAAGATGCTGAGCAGTGGATGAGCTGTAGCTGGTCAGTGACCTGGGCTCAGGATGCTGAGCAGTGAATGAGCTGTAGAGGTCAGTGACCCATAGCTGAGCAGTGCATGAGCTGTAGTGGTCAATGACCTAGAGCTGAGAAGTGCATGAGCTGTAGTGGTCAGTGACCCTGAGCTGTGCAGTGGATGAGCTGTAGTGGTCAGTGACCTGGGCTCAAGATGCTGTGCAGTGGATGAGCTGTAGTGGTCAGTGACCTGGGCTCAAGATGCTGAGCAGTGGAGGAGCTGTAGTGGTCAGTGACCTGGGATCAAGATGCTGTGCAGTGGATGAGCTGTAGTGGTCAGTGACCTGGGCTCAAGATGCTGAGCAGTGGAGGAGCTGTAGTGGTCAATGACCCAGAGCTGAGCAGTGCATGAGCTGTAGTGGTCAGTGACCTGGGCTCAAGATGCTGAGCAGTGGATGAGCTGTAGTGGTCAGTGACCCAGAGCTGAGCAGTGCATGAGCTGTAGTGGTCAGTGACCTGGGCTCAAGATGCTGAGCAGTGGATGAGCTGTAGCTGGTCAGTGACCTGGGCTCAAGATGCTGAGCAGTGAATGAGCTGTAGAGGTCAGTGACCCATAGCTGAGCAGTGCATGAGCTGTAGTGGTCAGTGACCGGGGCTCAAGATGCTGAGCAGTGCATGAGCTGTAGTGTAGTGGTCAGTGACCTGGGCTCAAGATGCTGAGCAGTGGAGGAGCTGTAGTGGTCAATGACCTAGAGCTGAGAAGTGCATGAGCTGTAGTGGTCAGTGACCCTGAGCTGAGCAGTACATGAGCTGTAGTGGTCAGTGACCTGGGCTCAAGATGCTGAGCAGTGGATGAGCTGTAGTGGTCAATGACCTAGAGCTGAGCAGTGCATGAGCTGTAGTGGTCAGTGACCTGGGATCAAGATGCTGAGCAGTGCATGAGCTGTAGTGGTCAGTGACCTGGGCTCAAGATGCTGAGCAGTGGATGAGCTGTAGTGGTCAATGACCTAGAGCTGAGCAGTGCATGAGCTATAGTGGTCAGTGACCCAGAGCTAAGCAGTGCATGAGCTGTAGTGGTCAGTGACCCAGAGCTAAGCAGTGCATGAGCTGTAGTGGTCAGTGACCCAGAGCTAAGCAGTGCATGAGCTGTAGTGGTCAGTGACCCAGAGCTAAGCAGTGCATGAGCTGTAGTAGTCAGTGACCTGGGCTCAAGATGCTGAGCAGTACATGAGCTGTAGTGGTCAGTGAACCAAAGCAGACTGCTAGCATCAGGGCCAGTGACCCAAAGCTGCCAAGACCCTTATCCAACTCCTCGTGATTATCGTAGATAACAGCTTGCAACAACGCAGACTGGCTATAGATAAGGGATTGAAGATGGAAGGTTAACGCAGTACACAAAAATGCCAAACAGAAGTCAGATTTGTCGGACCGAAAGGTGCAAATATCGCAGTCAAGCTGTAAACTACGACAACTCATTCCGGCAACATTCTGCTACTTTCAAAGCTCTTTCCAGGCTATGATAGCAGAGTTTTAGATTGAACTACGCAGACTGGCAAAAGAAGGTGCAAGACTACCACAAACAGATACTAGTATGACGTACGAAGAGTCAAAACGGCTTATCAAAGCCAGATACATGACTAAATGGGAAACCGAACATACTGGTTACACCAAAAACGATGCCTATTACCAGTTGAACAGAAGAGAGCAGGTCGTGGTCTTCAGACTTCGCACTGGCCACAACAGACTGAGATACCACCTATTCAACAAATTGAAGATAGGTGGTACCGACGAATGCCCGTGCGGTACCGGTAAAATGACCGCTGAACATCTGCTGCAGAACTGCCCGACATACGAGGATCAGAGAGAGCAGATGTGGCCATCACCAGTGGAACTGCAAGACAAGCTCTATGGCAGTGTCGACAGCCTCAGGATGACCGCCGCTTTTTTCGAAAAAATAATGGTTACTGTCTGACTGCGTACGAAGAAGAAGAAGAAGAAGATTGAACGACGAAGAAGTGAAAGATCATAAATAATGAAAAGATAATTGAAGAATATACATCCTCGTCTTACTATCTTTTGCACCTCAATCCAGTGATTCTGATCACTGCTTATGTTTCTTAACTTAACTGAATGTTTTTATACTGGTTTAGAAGACTCATCAGAGTCTGTATACAACCAGCTACATTTGCATTACCCTGCTCTAAAAGCTATGTGCATCCAATCTATTCTTAAATGCATTAGCTGTCACTGCCTCCACTACCTCTTGGAGCAATGCATTCCAAGCATTCACCACTCTCTGACTAAAAAAAATATTTTCTAATATCTAAACTGGACCTTTCTTTAGTTAATTTGTAGCTATGCCCTCTTGTTCTAGTAGGTGTTTGTATTTTAAAAACTTGTTATAGTCTAATTTATCTGTTCTTGTGATTATCTAATAAACCTGAATTAAGTCACCTCAAATTCTTCCTTGTTTTAGCCAGTTTTTCTGAGCCTTTCCTCATAACTGTAATTCTGGAATCCCACTATCAGTTTTGTCGCTATTCTTTGTATCTTTTCTAGCATGTTTATATCCCCTCTATGATAAGGACTCCACACCTGTACACAGTAATCCAATCTAGGTCTAACTAATGCTTTATACAGTTTGACTATCACTTCCATGCTGTTATGTTTAATATTTCTTTTTATCATACCTAACATTGCATTTGCCTTTTTCACTGCTACCTGGACTTGCTCACTCACCTTACCTATATGCTCTATTATAACCCCTAGGTCCCTTTCCTTATCTCTCATTCTAATATTGTTCTCGCCCATTTTGTAATTATGTTCAATATTGGATCCTCCCATGTGCATGACTGTACATTTATCTATATTAAAATCCATTTGCCATCTCCCAGACCAGTCTTGAATTTGATCTAAATCTGACATCAATATATCCACTTCTGCTATAGATGAGACACTCCTATATAGTTTTGTTTCGTCCGCAAGTTTTTCAATCATGGATCCCATATCAATGTCCAAATCGTTTATGTATATCAAGAACAATATCGGTCCCAAAACCGAACCCTGTGACACTCCACTTTTTACGTCACATCACTCAGAGTACCCCTTTCTTAGGCCCACTTTCTGCCCTCTTTCCGTTAACCAACTTTCAATCCATTCGACAACGTCCCCACCTATTCCATGTGATTTTAACTTTCTAAATAATCTTCGATGAGGTACTCTATCAAAAGCCTTTGCAAAATCTAGATAAATAACATCCACTGGTTCCTTCTAATCTATCAGTAACATCCTCCATTAATGTCAATAGGTTTATTAAGCTTGATCTCCCTCTAGTAAACCCATGCTGACTATATCTGATTAGATTAAACCTGTCTAGACGCATTACAATGTTTTCTTTGATTATTGATTCTAACAATTTACAGACTTTGCTTGTTAAACTCGCCGGTTTATAATTTTCGGAATCTGATCTTTTTTTTTTTTTTTGTTTTTGTTTTGGCGTTCGCCTTATTTATCTATTCCCCAAGGCGTGTGTGCGTTACACTGTGGTTTTTATTTTGCGTCTGTCGGCCCAGTGCATCCGACTTCAGCATGCATTTTATGTAAGGGTCTGCTTCCTCCTGCATTTTCTAAGGGTTTGCTTCCCCGGGGTAACGGCCGGTGCTGTGATGGGGATCGAACCCAGCACCTTCTGGTTGTGAGCCGTGCCACTTAACCACTAG
Organism: Ariolimax columbianus; assembly: GCA_036924085.1. Taxonomy (NCBI): domain Eukaryota; kingdom Metazoa; phylum Mollusca; class Gastropoda; order Stylommatophora; family Arionidae; genus Ariolimax; species Ariolimax columbianus. The sequence goes on from JAVGWX010000024.1 coordinate 10,540,549, forward strand.
GCCACGCCGTTCCCTCTTTCCCTTTTTGAATAAAGTGATCACTCTTGCATCTTTCCAATCTCTTGGAACAATCCCTTTTGCAAGTGATTGAGAACATAATATAGCCAATGGTTTTTCTAGTTGGTTTCTAATTTCAAATAGCAATTTTGGATAGATACTATCTTGACCTGGACATTTATCCACTTTTAATCCCTCCACACTGCTGAAGACGGATGTGTTGGACCGAAAGGTGCAAATATCGCAGTCAAACTGTAAACTAGCGACACAATGCAATCCATTCTCCAGACTACATCCTGCTACTTGCAAATCCCTGTTTAGGAATTGATAATGGGAGATTGAGAACGAACGAAGAAGAATAATCCCTTCAATTTTAAAAAAACTATTTCTACCTTAATACAAATTGATTTTAATCACACTATATCCATTTCACATTTGAAAATATCTATACTCTCTGGGATCTTGGAGCAGTCTTCTTTTGTGTAGACTGTGCCAAAGTACTGATTTAGTAGATTCGCTGTCTCCCTATTTTCTCTTATTATTTTACCAGTGCTATCTATGAGAGGGCCTACCTTGTCTTTCGTTCTTTGTTTATTTCTAACATAAGAAAAGAACCTTTTACTTTTAGTCTTGATCCTACAGCAAGTTTTTTTTTCTGTTTGTTTTTGCTGCTTTATTCACTTTCTGAGCTATGTTTTGCTTTTCCAAATATTTTAAATATGTTTCTTTCGATTTACCTGCCTCTGTATATTTTTTCCATGCTTTATTTTCAGCTCTTCTACATTTAACTATAAATCTAGTTATCCGCATTTTATGCTTAGTGTTTACCTCCCTACATGGAACACATTCCTCTTTTAGTTGTTCTAAAACTGTTTCGATCAGTTGAATCAGGTGCGACGGTTCTGTAACAAACAGTACACAGAACGGAGGGGCAGGAGCATTCCTGAACCTACCAAATGGCAGAAAAATAACACTGTCATTCGCTACTGGTAAGTACACAAGCAATTTCAAAGCGGAGGCAGAGGCACTGAGGGCGGCAGTGGAAGAAATGGTGACATAAAGAAAATGAAAGCCATACAGTCCTGCTTACAGATGCTCTCGCCGTAGTCACAGCGCTAAAAAGCCAGAAAAACACTGAGCTTAATGACTTAAGAACAGCACTCTGTCAACTATGCCAGCAGTCCGCACCAAAAAGAGTAGTGATACAGTGGGTCCCATCACACTGCAACATCCAAGGCAACGAGGAGGCAGACAGACTGGCAAAAGAAGGTGCAAGACTACCACAAACAGATACTAGTATGACGTACGAAGAGTCAAAACGGCTTATCAAAGCCAGATACATGACCAAATGGGAAACCGAACATACTGGTTACACCAAAAACGATGCATATTACCAGTTGAACAGAAGAGAGCAGGTCGTTGTCTTCAGACTTCGCACTGGCCACAATAGACTGAGGTACCACCTATTCAACAAATTGAAGATAGGTGGAACCGACGAATGCCCATGTGGTACCGGGAAAATGACCGCTGAACATCTGCTGCAAAACTGCCCGACATACGAGGATCAGAGAGAGCAGATGTGGCCATCACCAGTGGAACCACAAGAAAAGCTCTATGGCAGTGTCGACAGCCCCACGATGACCGCCGCTTTTTTCGAAAAAATAATGGTTACTGTCTGACTGCGTACGAAGAAGAAGAAGAATCAGGTGCTTTGGAAACCTCATGTCTTTCATGATGCTCCATAGTATCTTGTGTTGTAGAGTATTGAGAACAGTTACAAAATAAATGTAGAATCAGAAAGTAGACTGTATCAGTGATTATAACTTTGTTTACGTTTATTTTATTGAGGTCGGTAAAGTTGAACCGCCTGATGACAGAAATAACAGCCTAGAGAAAGTTGAACCGCCTGATGACAGAAATAAGAGCCTGGAGAAAGTTGAACCGCCTGATCTATGTAAAGAGGATGAAGGGTGGCTTTTGAAAGATGGTAACTTGATTCTGTAACTTGCTTGTATTGGTTCCTGCTAACATAATGATTCTCACAAACTGCTGAGGTTGTGTAAAAAAATATTGGGAATCCCAAACACAGTTAGGCACTTTTCAGTCCAGACTAATTTTGCGGATTTTTTTTTCCGATCTAGGCCAAAATCAAAATTCATGAATTCTGTGCATCCAAATTTAATTCAAAGTGACACAAATGAATATTGAATACATTAACTAAAATTACAATCTAAACATCGTAAAACACATAATTAAACTATTTATAACACGAAGTATTCATAATAAAGATTCTATTTTAGTATGTAACGTTATTGTTGTTCTTTTGATTGCCAATAATGAGTAAGTTACTCTCTTGTGTGCCCTGGAAAGGACGTAAAGTAGCGGGTTGCAGTAGCTTTCCTAACATCCTGAATATGCTGATAAAGGTGGACCGGGCGGTTGTGCTATGCTTGGCTTCATCTAGGTGTCGCTCACTACTACAAGCATCATGTCAATCCCTCACCTTGTTAGCCAGGCTGCCATGAAAACAGCCCGTTTCCGGGAAGGGCTACGAGGAAGCCAAGGTGAGGGTCTGGGCCAGTATGTTTTACCTGACCAGATGTTAGTCTTCCTTCCCAGAAATTTTGTGTGAACTTACCATGTTGTGTTTCTCCGATATATCCGTCAATTCCTTAACACATACCTATTGTATTATGTGTCCACTTCCCTAAGAGAGACAACTCTGACCAAAAGCAACTGCTGCCTTGCAGATAGGCTGGGGACAGCCAAAGGCTAAGGAGGGCATCCCTATAGAAACGCCTGTTGAAATCGGATGTACTGAGCCACAGGCTAAACAAAATAAAACAGTGCAACGTAAATATCGCTGTAAACAGCGTACGATGAAGAAGAAGAAGAAGTATTATGTGTCCCAGTCAAATCCTGAACCAGACTTGTGTTCAGTATCCATGAACAATTCAGATGCAAGATCATTTGACTGATCAAATTATAAATCATTTCTATGGTCTTAGCTCAACTTTCATCACATTAATGTGTAGACTTTCATCTTGATCTTGATTTTTATGACCCGTCCCTCAGCGTAGCTGCTGGTCGCAAATTCGTCTCCAGTGCATGGTAAGCATTCCTCTAGAGGTGCCTCGGATGTTGCAGTGTACAGCAAGTGAGTGACCAACGCATTGGTGGGCTTCTCCGCGGTCTCTTCTTACCTCGGTGGTACCACACTGCTGTTATTGTACTCCATCAACCATAGTTTCATCTTAACATGAGACCTGGGATCAAGATGCTGAACAGCGCATGAGCTGCAGTGGTCAGTGACCCATAGCTGACTTGCTAGCGTCTGGGCCAGCGAACCAGAGCTGCCAAAACCGTTCTACACCTCCACGCGGTGATCCTGGATACCAGGCTGCAGCAGAGCAGACTGGCTAAGGAGAAGGGATTGAAGAGCTCTGGACTACATTCTGCTACTTAAGCCTTTCAGGGTTTGGTAACGGAAGATCGAGAACGAACGAAGCCAACCCAACATGAGACCTGCCCATCTATGTTTTGCCTTGCCTGCATGGATTACCGCATGGATTACCGCATCCTTCACAAGGGACAACCTTGTTATGTCAGAATTGTGGAGACCTTGTATACGTTGGTTCCGGAGACTGATTCCGTTCAAGCATCTCTCAAGGGAGGCCTGAGTCACCGTCAATTTGTCCTCCAGTGATTTTGTTACTGTTCATGTCTCAGCTCCGTAGCACATCGCAAGCAGCGTGGAATTGTAAAGAGAGGCACATAGATGCTGGTCTTGGCAACTATCCAGGACTGCGTTAATGGACGAGAAAACTGTCCAGCCCACGTGGCAACATCTTGTCAGTTCAGGTTCCAAGTTATTCTCCATATAGAAGGGGCGCCAAAGATAGATGTACTCGTTGACATCCTCTAATCGCACCTCGTTAACGAAGACTGAATCACAATTGGCGAAACAATTGCACAAGGCGATGGTCTTCGAGAGTATTTGTGTTATGTAAATGGATTTTTAATTTTGGAATAAAACTTTGAGGACTTTCTGCAACTGTCTTGGATGGTAAGACATGAGTCTCTTAATTTTGGCTGGACTGTTAAGGGTACAGTACATGAATTTTACCAAATGATAGTGTCCATTTAGGAGTAAAAGGTTAAGTTAATTGTTGCTTTTAATGCATTTTATAACTGCTTCATATCATTGTTTCCCACATTTCAGATATGTGTGCTCCCACGTGGAGCTATGCCACCAACTCCAATAAAGATGTTGAGAAAATGGAAAGTTCAGACAATAATCAACATTTACAACTTTTTGGATACAACACATTCTCAGAGAATCTGCCAGAAGACATTAGAAATACTGAGAAGATCACAGTAGATGCAGTCAATTTGGATACTAACCTAAATGAAGAAAAAAACAAAAACAGAAATGTGTGTTTGACATCTAAGCAGCAGAGAATGAATGAGTCAGTCAGAGCTGACAATAATAAATCATGTGTAACTAAGAAAGGTACTAAGGATACTATGGGTAGTGCTGAATCTGATAATCTTGACAAATGTAATGGTAGCCCGAACACACGTACAAGGACACGTAATGGCAGGAGCCCTTACAGCATGTGTCAAAAATCAGATTTAAGTTTTATATGCTCTGAGAGCCCAAAAGTTCTTAGCAGAATACATACAGGAAAGAAGCATTACAAGTGCGAAATTTGTAATAAGGAATTTACTAAAATTAGTAACTTTAATACACACAAAATAAAACATGCAGAAGAGAAACCTTACAAGTGTGATGTTTGTAGTGTAAGATTTTCTAAATATAGATATCTTAAACGTCACAAACTAATACATACCGGAGGGAAACCTTACCAGTGTGATGCTTGTGGTGTTGGATTTAATCAAAATGCAAATTTGAAAATTCACAAACGAATACACACTGAAGAGAAACCTTACAAATGTGATGTTTGTGGTATCGAATTTTCTCAAAGAGGAACTTTGAGAAGGCATAAACTAATACATTCAGAAGAGAAACCTTACAAGTGTGATGTTTGTGGTGCTGGATTTTATCAAAATGGAAATTTGAAAACTCACAAACGAATACATACAGGAGAGAAACCTTACCAATGTGATGTTTGTGGCGCTGCATTTTCTCAAAATGGAATTTTGATAATTCACAAACGAATACATTCAGGAGAGAAACCTTACAAGTGTGATATTTGTGAAGCTGGATTTTCTCAAGTTGGAGGCTTAAAATATCACAAACTAAAACATACAGGAGAGAAACCTTACAAGTGTGATGTTTGTGGTGTTGGATTTTCTCAAGGGGGATTAAAAACTCACAAACTGATACATACAGGAGAGAAACCTTACAAGTGTGATGTTTGTGGAGTTGAATTTTCTCAAGGGGGACATTTGAAAAGTCATAAACGAATACATACTGGAGAGAAACCTTACCAGTGTGACGTTTGTGGTGTTGCATTTTCAAATAGTGGAGCTTTTGCAAAGCACAAAAGAATACATATATGAGAGAAACCTTACAAATCTGTTTGTGGTTTTTGGATTTTATAAAATATAAATCTGAAAAGGCATACAAGAATACATACTGGAGTGAAATATTACAAATGTAATGTTTGTGTTTGTGGTGTATGTTTTCTAACAGTAGACATGTAAAAACACATAAAAGTATACACATATTCTTAGTGGAAATATAACAGAAGAGGCCCTCCCAACAGGAAAGTTGTCCACAAACCTTAGAGCAGAATCGATGGCCCTCCTGCGAGCACTGAGAATACTTCAAACAGAAAGGCAACTTCCAACAAAAAATAGCTGTATTCACAGACTGCAGAGTACCATTAGAGACAATACAAAAAACAAACAACGAACCACTGTTTTCAGAGATCAGAGCAGAACTAGGAAAATTCCAGAGATCCTCAACTATAGCACTCCAGTGGCTACCCTCCCATTGTGGTATCACGGGAAACGAGAGAGCTGATGCTCTGGCAAAAGATGGCTGCAAAAAGGCACAATTTAATCATCGAGTACCATACAGAGAAATCAAGAACATCATCAGAAATCAGTATATTCACCAATGGAGAGAAGACAGAAACATAAGCAGTACACCAGACCCAATTCATCAACTCAAAAGAAACCAACAAACTACCTTATTTCGTCTGAGAACTGGACACTGCAGACTACTAGAACATCTGTACCGATTGAAGATCTCACACACCGATGAGTGCCCATGTGGAACAGGAGGCCAGAACCCTGAGAATATTCTACAGGAATGCCCAATCTATAGGGAAATGAGATGCCAGACCTTGCCAGAGGGTGCGGAGCTGAGATAAAAGCTGTGAGCAGACGCTCCGACCTGGTGAAGACTACAGACTTCATCATGGCGACTGGCCTGCAGATATAGCATGACCAAAAGCTGTGAGCAGACGCTCCGACCTGGTGAAGACTACAGACTTCATCATGGCGACTGGCCTGCAGATATAGCATGACCAAAAGCTGTGAGCAGACGCTCTGACCTGGTGAAGACTACAGACTTCATCATGGCGACTGGCCTGCAGATATAGCATGACCAAAAGCTGTGAGCAGACGCTCCGACCTGGTGAAGACTACAGACTTCATCATGGCGACTGGCCTGCAGATATAGCATGACCAAAAGCTGTGAGCAGACGCTCCGACCTGGTGAAGACTACAGACTTCATCATGGCGACTGGCCTGCAGATATAGCATGACCAAAAGCTGTGAGCAGACGCTCCGACCTGGTGAAGACTACAGACTTCATCATGGCGACTGGCCTGCAGATATAGCATGACCAAAAGCTATGAGCAGACGCTCCGACCTGGTGAAGACTACAGACTTCATCATGGCGACTGGCCTGCAGATATAGCATGACCAAAAGCTGTGAGCAGACGCTCCGACCTGGTGAAGACTACAGACTTCATCATGGCGACTGGCCTGCAGATATAGCATGACCAAAAGCTGTGAGCAGACGCTCCGACCTGGTGAAGACTACAGACTTCATCATGGCGACTGGCCTGCAGATATAGCATGACCAAAAGCTGTGAGCAGACGCTCCGACCTGGTGAAGACTACAGACTTCATCATGGCGACTGGCCTGCAGATATAGCACGACCACAAAATCTTGAATGCAAAGAAGAAAGAACACATATTCTTTCAATTGTGACGTCTTGACATGCGATTTTCTGACAATCAAAATCTTACAAAACACAATACCAGATAGATAAGGAAAGGGACCTAGGGGTTATAATAGATCATACAAGAAAGGTGAGTGAGCAAGTTAAGGTAGCAGTGAAAAAGGCAAATGCAATGTTAGGTATGATAAAAAGAAATATTAAACATAGGAGCAAGGAAGTGATCGTCAAACTGTATAAAGCTTTAGTTAGACCTAGATTGGAGTACTGTGTACAGGTGTGGAGTCCTTATCATAGAGGGGACATAAACATGCTGGAAAGAATACAAAAAAGAGCGACAAAGATGATAGTGGGATTCCAGAATTACAGTTATGAGGAACGACTCAGAAAAACCGGCCTACAGTGTCTCGAAGAGAGAAGAATTCGTGGTGACTTAATACAGGTTTATAAGATGATCAGAGGAATGGATAAATTAGACTATAACAAGTTTTTTAAAATACAGCCGCCTACAATAACACGAGGGCATAGCTACAAGCTGACTAAAGAGAGGTCCAGGTTAGATATTAGGAAATATTTGTTTAGTCAGAGAGTGGTGTCTGCTTGGAATGCATTGCCAGGGGAGGTAGTGGAGGCAGGGACAGTTAATGCATTTAAGAATAAACTGGATGCGCATAGCTTTTAGAGCAAGGTGATGTAAATGTAACTGGTTGTATACAGACTCTACAGGGTCGTCTAAACCAGTATAAAGACGTTAAGTTAAGTTAATAGATTTCACAGAGTAAAGAAATTTTACAATTTGCGGTGTTCAATTTTTTAAAAATGGAAATATTCAAATTCACAAATGAATACATTACTGTCATATAAGTGCAGGAGTTCAAGTACTTGGGCAGTGTTTTCACACAGGATGGAGGTTTAGATAGAGAGATTGAGATCAGGTGCCAAAAAGCAAATGTGATTGCATACCAGCTGTCACCATTATTAAAACAACCTAACACGTCCACAAAAGAATGCTAGTCAACAGTATATTCATGCTAGCTCCCTGTTACCAGCGCCAAATTTGGACTTTAACAAAAACTCTAGAGAGAAAGATCACGACAAGTGAGATGAGGTGTCTCCAGACAACAATCAACGTAACTAGGAGAGAGAGAATGTACAATGAAGATGTGAGAAGATTAGTTGAAGCGAGACCCTGCTCTAAATATATTGATGGATGGAGAATCAATTGGTTCAGCCACCTAATGAGAATGCATCCTGACCAACTGCCCCTGTGTGCCTATAACGCACGACGTTCAGGTTTTCGCAACCGTGGCAGACTGAGAACTAAATGGACAGGAAATGTTTCGGATATTCTTAATCATCATGGGATGACAACCACTTCAGCGGCACGTCTGGCCCTGGACAGAAAACTACAGCTTCCCAAGATGCCTCACAGCACAAGTAGATAAGACAAGACTGTCATATGACTTTATTCAGGGGGACGGCGTGGTCTAGTGGATAAGTGGCACGGCTCACAATCCGAAGGTGCTGGGTTCGATCCCCATCACAGCACCTGCCGTTACCCCGGGGAAGCAAACCCTTAGAAAATGCAGGAGGAAGCAGACCCTTACATAAAATGCATGCTGAAGTCGGATGCATTGGGCCGACAGGCGCAAAATAAAAACCACAGTGCAACGCACACCCGCCTTGGGGATTAGAGAAATAAGGCGAACGCAAAAAAAAAAAAAAAAAAAAAAAAAAAAAAATATGACTTTATTCCCAGGTAGTCTAGGGATTTTTGTTGTATTATTTTTTTTTATTTTGCCTTTGCCTTATTTCTCTATTTCCCAAGGTGGTGTGCGTTGCACTGGGGTTTTTATTATGCGCCTGTCAGCCCAGTGCATCTAACTTCAGCATACATTTTATATAAGGGTCTGCTTCCTCCTGCATTTTCTAAGGGTTTCTTCCCCAGGGCAACGACCGGTGCTGTGATGGGGATCGAACCCAGCACCTTCCATTTGTGAGCCTTGCCACTTAACCACTAGCCCACGCCATCCCCGTCTAGGGATTTAACTTGAGCACAAAATATCAGTGAGTGGAAGAGGTATCAAAACACTATCATCAATGATTATTACATAGCAGTGAACTTTCTTTGGTTGGGAGAATTACATTGTAACTGGACGTCCAGAATGTGCTATTATTACATTGTTCTCAAGTTCGGTTTTGAATTTTTAAATTTTTACAAGTGCGGTCTTCCAAATGATGGATTCTTTGCTTCAAGTGATGAGAAGAGGCTTCATAGTTAGCCAGGTGGACAATGATTTCAGCAATTTAGATAAAAGTGTGGATTCTGGTGATGAAATCAGTTGAAATAAAGCTGGGTCTAACGTTGCTGAGAAGAATACTAGTCGATCCAGCTTACGCCCATTGAAGTATCTAACTATGTTGGATTTCCTGGGCCCAAACATTTTATTTTTTCTTCCGTTCGCCTTATTTATCTATTTCCCAAGACAGTGTGCACTGTGGTTTTTTATTTTGTGCCTATCTGCCCAGAGCATCCGACTTCAGCATGCATTTTATGTAAGGGTCTGCTTCCTTCTGCATTGTCTAAGGGTTTGCTTCCCCAGGGTAACGGCTGGTGCTGTGATGGGGATCGAACCCAGCACCTTCTGGTTGTGAGCCATGTCACTTAACCACTAGCCCACCCCTTCCCCAGACCCAAACATGATTTGAGTATTGATGCTACCCCATATGACAACTTCAGTTTATTTATAAATGAAGAATTTTACAGCTTTTGCTCAATAGAAACAAATTTGTCTGCTCAGTAAAGAAAGAAAGGGAAAGTCTACCAGTAGTGGAAGCCATGCACAACTGAAGAAATTACAACTTATTTCTGTGTGAATTTTATTTTTGGCTCACACATACACTGTCTTAAAAAGATCTTTGATCTATCTCTGAGATACTGAGAGTATTTGCAGAACTTATAAAATATAAAAATAGATTTATTTAAATAATTTATTATCTGGCAACTTTGCCGCCGTGTCGTTTTGAATACCAGGATTCAAGTAAGTTAAATCTACAACTATTTCAAGTATTTTTAGTCACCGAGAAGGTTATTCCTAGAGATCTGCCAGGTTATCATGCAATCCATAAACTGCTACCTCTGATTACTCTGATCAGTAAAAATGATATGAACAATTATTATCCTGGTAGAAGGGGACGGCGTGGCCTAGTGGTTAAGTGGCACGGCTCACAACTGGAAGGTGCTGGGTTTGATCCCCATCACAGCACCGGCCGTTACCCCAGGGAAGCAAACCCTTAAAAAATGCAGGAGGAAGCAGACCCTTACATAAAATGCATGCTGAAGTCGGATGCTGACAGGCGCAAAATAAAAACAACAGTGCAATGCTTGGGGATTAGAGAAATAAGGCAAAAGCAAAAAACAAAAAAAAATAATCCTGGTAGAGAGCAGGCTAATAATAAAGCAATGACTGCTTTCAATAGAAAAGAATTTTTCGAACAGTTCAACAAATCTAGGACATCACTTTGGGGCATAAAAGTTATGTATTGAGCAGATCCGTGAAATGGCTATGTGTGCTTTTTTGGCTTTTATACTGGAAATGTTGATGCTTCTATGTATGTTTGTATAGTTTTTCCTTGATGGCTAACAAAACAAATGTTGTCTTTATTATAATAATGATGTTTTCATTACATTTTGTAATTTAAATGTAATAATGAATGCTGTACATTACACGTAATTTAATTCTGTGTGCTCAATATCAAACTTAATTTTAGCAGTAGCAGTATTTTTGTATATGAATTTTTTTTCTGAAGTAATTATGTAAAATGACTGAGTTACTTACCATGCCTTGAACTGTTTAATAAAAACTGTGTAAATTAGGTCAGACTGTAAAGGATTAATGTGGGAAGGCAGCTCGTGGAGGAGAAGGACAGCTCAGACTTCATACCACCTACTGCATTTTAATGCAGGCTGTATACAACCAAGGGTTAGGGAGAGTTAATTGGAATTAAACAATTTGTAAAATGTGAATGAGCCTGGCCAAAGTCACCACAGATTGCCTCATCATCATGCAGAGTAATCTAGATCCAGAACAAACAAGACGTTTCTGCGTGAGTCAGTCCTGGATGGTCGCTCGGATCAGACTCTTCACTCATCGCTTTTCAACTTCTACTGAAATCCAGAGCTCTCTCTTTTGTGACGTATGCTCATACTTACTCTATACAACCAACGTATGCTGTAATTATCGTTGGCGAGCGATGTAATTGTTCACACAAACAAATTAAACCGTTGGTGGACTGGCCACATACTCATAAGAAAATTTACCAACGGAGCATGTCAACAGTATTCTGGTTTCCCTGAGGCAGAAAAAAAACTACAGGGTAGACCCCCAACCCATTTGGCAAACACCCTTACACTCCACTACAATGCTCATGATACGTCAGAATGAAATCCAACTGGACCTCCATATCTCAGGACAGAGATTATTGGAGACGGAAGTCAGATCCTGCATCTGATAAATGGATCATCACGTACGTCGATCATCATCATCATGCAGCAATTTCCTTTGCAGAACGTCGCTCTCACAACGGTTGATCTGTAAGACTCTTGATCTTTGGCCAGGACTCCCACCTTCAGGACCTCCGTGATGTCTTGTGTCCATCTTCTCCTTGGTCTGCCTCTGCCTTGCTTCCCAGGCACCCTACCCTCCAGCAGCGGTCTCTTTAGGCCATTATTACGTTTGATGTGGCCAAAATATTGTATTTTTCTGGACAAGATATTGTTTACTAACCAATTAACAAATTAAATTTACATGTATACATACTTTATCTCAATGGTATTGAAATGATAATAAATTTACTTTTATTTATTAACCTCTATGTTATTTTGTTAGCATGACTTACATCTTTTGTTAGTTATTTTTTCTAATCATGTTTTTAGTATTAATATTATATATTATACACAATAAAACACATTTTGTAGAACATTTTCTTTTCTTTATTTTCTAAATATGTTTTACTGAGTAACATGTGCATTAATGGCAAATTGTTTCACATTTCATTCATCATGGTGGATCACAGACAGATGTTTTTAATCAGTATTTAGTATTACGTGGCAATTCTTCAGATCAGTTGGTTATCAAAAGTTATAAATAACTATGAAGATTGCACAAGGATTCTAAACTTCTTAAGAACAATTGAATACATTCTGGATTCAATGGCATTTTTGTTAACCTTCTCTGATTACCCAATACATTTTTTCAAATGAATAATTTCATCGCCTAGATATACTTTTGTAAATAGAGATCTGTTGTTGTTATCCCATAACTCCTGAGCAAGTCTGTTCTTGGTAGCCCAACTCCATTTTTATATAGACACAAACCTTCTTCAGTTATTTCACTGCTCCGTACAGTGTGTTGGTAATTGTCAGCAGTGCTTGTAAGAATCTTTTCCTCATGTCCGCAAGCGCCTTGCACTCAATCAGTAGGTTTCGAACTGTTTCATCAGGATGAGAGCAATGTCTGCACAAGGACAGGTGCTGGGGAATGATGCAGTTCATGTGGCTATTAACTCTGGTATGTTCTGTTCGGAACTGAAATATGAGACTTTGATCTCTTCTATGTAGTTTGTTTATGTCATCGTTACTTTTTGGCTGTGACATTTCGCTAAACACACTGCGACCTGCTGTTCCCGTCGCCCACCTGTTCATCCAGTTTTCCCAAGTATTATTCTTAATAATTCGTTTTACTGTGTGGTAACTGAATAAGTTCATCACCTAAATATACTTTTGTAAATAGATATAAGAAGCTCAATGGAATGCTTAATCTTGCCTTTCAATCAATCAACACCTTTTCAGCTCCCTGAAGTGCATATGTTTTAAACAAATACCGCCTATCAACACATGTTCACCTGCACGTATCTATTGAAGTTTGTGTGGCTTAAAGTGTCTACAGCATGCTCAACCCTCCTTAGTCACTTCTTACAACATGCTTGGTAGGTTACAGTTTTACTATTGATAAACGCTTCATCAAAAGATGGAAAGAGCTGGCCCCTTGAATCGAGTTATGGGAGGACTTAACTTAATGAAAAAATTCAATTTCTGAAACATAACATTGGTTATCAGCCAGATTTCTTCAATATTCAGGTCTTGAAGGGTGATTTTAACTGAACTTAACTTAGCGTTTTTATACTGGTTTAGAAGACTCATCAGTCTATATACTTCTTCTTCTTCGTACGCTGTCAGACATCAACCTGTATTTTTTCGAAAAAAGCAGCGGTCATCCTGAGGCTGTCGACACTGCCATAGAGCTTGTCTAGTGTTGCCACTGGTGATGGCCACATCTGCTTTCTCTGATCCTCGTATGTCGGGCAGTTTTGCAGTAAATGTTCAGCGGTCATTTTCTCGGTACCACACAAGCATTCGTCAGTGCCACCTATCTTCAATTTGTTGAATAGGTGGTACCTCAATCTATTGTGGCCAGTGCGAAGTCTGAAGACCACGACCTGCTCTCTTCTGTTCAACTGGTAATAGGCATCGTTTTTTGTGTAGCCAGTATGTTCTGTTTCCCATTTGGTCATGTATCTAGCTCTAATAAGCCTTTTTGACTCTTCGTATGTCACACTAGTATCTGGTTGTGGTAGTCTTGCACCTTCTTTTGCCAGTCTGTCTGCCTCCTCGTTGCCTTGGATGTTACAGTGGGGTGGAACCCACTGTACCACTACTCTTTTTGGTGCAGAATGCTGGCATAGTTGACAGAGTACTGCTCTTAAATCATTAAGCTCAGTATTTTTCTGGCTTTTTAGTGCTATGACTACAGCCAGGGCATCTGTAAGCAGGACAAAATGGCTTTCATTCCTTTTACCTGTCACCATTTCTTCTGCTGCAGCCCTCAGTGCCTCTGCCTCTGCTCTGAAATTGCTTGTGTATTTTTCAGTTGCCACTGACAGTGTTATTTTTCTGCCATTTTGTAGGCTCAGGAATACCCCTGCCCCTCCGTTCTGTGTTGTATTTGTTACAGAACCGTCGATGTATGCATGGATCCAGTCCATGCTTGGGTAGTTTTTCGTTATATACCTCAGGGTTGTATTTCTTCTTTCTTTTTCAGTCTGGCTGTTTTTGTTTCCAATACCTGGTATATTTTCTACCACCTCTGGAAATATACGCTGCCTCCAGGTAGGTTTTCATACAGTAGGGATGGGCTTTGGTGTTGTTAGTGCGTTCATAGGGTCTTCGTTCATCTTTGCTTTGGCTATTTCTGCAAAGTTTCTCCCCTTTAGTTTCCCATTTCCAAAATTGTTTAGTCTCTGATGCATTGGATGGTCAGTCAGTCTTCTGAGTTTCTCTGCTTACTGCTAGGCTCTGCAGTCTCTTCTGTCGGTCATGGATTGCAGTTTTGTAATCTTTTCAAGTTCTACAATTGGCGTTGACTTCATGCCTCCTGTTATAATTCTCATGGCTTGGTTTTGAAGTTTGCTAATTTTATCGAAGTTCGCCTTTGCTGCTGTTGTTCATGCCGCAATGCCATACTCGAGAACTGGTCTCACTCTTCCAGTGTACAGTTTCTTTAGTATGCCTTCATCTGCTTCCCAGCTTGTGCCAGCAAGTTTCCTCATGATTGCCATTCTTTCTCTGGCTCTCTTATTCGGTTTCTCTCGATCTGACTTTTCCATGTCATGCGCAGATCAAATGTGACTCCCAGGTAGTTTGGGTTGTCGTTTGGCCGCAGGTATTTGCCGTTAAGAATTATTTTGGGGTTTGTTTGAAAGCGAGAATATCATACATGTTGTTTTTTCCTCATTTATTTTGACCAGCCATGAGTTCGCCCACTCTTCCAGCGATGTTAGGGCCTGCTGCATCTGATTACTTGCTATGGTGAGGCTCTTTTCAGAGGTCCACATAGCCAGAT
The DNA here is from genome assembly GCA_036924085.1 of Ariolimax columbianus. Classification (NCBI taxonomy): domain Eukaryota; kingdom Metazoa; phylum Mollusca; class Gastropoda; order Stylommatophora; family Arionidae; genus Ariolimax; species Ariolimax columbianus. The sequence continues at coordinate 10,555,607 of JAVGWX010000024.1, forward strand.
CGTCTGCAAACATTGAGCTATGGACTTTTCTTGGTATATTCTCCATTATGTTATTTATATACACCAGGAAGAGTGTGGGTGACAGAACTCCCCCTTGGGGTACTCCCTGCTCAAGTGTCACCTATTTGCTCATCTGCCCTTGTACTTGAACTCTGGCTGTTCTGTTTTTGAGGTAGTGGCTTATCCATTTGTACATTTTCCCACAAACTTCACTTCTTCGTAGCTTGACTTTAAGTCCCTCTTTCCAGACCTTGTCAAATGCCTTTTCTAGATCCACCCAAACCGCTACTGTGTGTTTTTGCTCCTGGTAAGTATCCTCTATTTTCTAGGCTATGAGGGTGATCTGATCCTCAGTAGATATGTGCTGCCTAAAGCCTGCTTGCTGTGGAATTAGTATGTGTTTTTCTTCCAGATGCCACATCAGTCTGGTGTTTATCATACGTTCCATCAGTTTGCCTACACAGCTCAGTAGACTGATAGGCCTGTATCCATTTGGATCTGTTTTGTCTTTTCCTTTCTTTGGTACTGGTACAAGTACTGCGTCTTTCCATGCCTGGGGTACAATACCCCTTTTCCAGCTTTGGTTCAGGACTGATAGTAACTTCCTCTTTGCTGTTTGACCCAGCCCCATCAGCATTTCGTTTGTTACCCCATCTTTTCCAGGTGCTTTCCTTTTCTTTAAAGATCTCATGGCCTCTCTCATTTCATTCATTGTTAGTTTTGCCATCATGTGCTCTTCTGGTGCCAAATTGATGTTGTCGTGCCCCTTTTGTTTTTCCCTAATGTCTGTATGCCTGTCTGTAGGGACATCAATGTGGTTTGCTCTGGCATAATGTTCAATAAAGGCGTTTGCTGCTTTTTTTCCAGTGAGCATGTTATCGCCCTGTTTGATTGTAATTTGTTTGTTTGATGGAGTTTCATCATTCATGGCTCTGACTAACTTCCATAGTTTGTTCCCTTCTTTATCTAAATTGAGGCTTTCTGTTTTGTTTTTCCAGCTTTCTCTTGTCATTTAGTTTAGAGTGTATTTGTATTTCGCCGTGGTGGCTTTGAGGGCGATATTTGCCTCCATAGATTGTTCTCTCTCTGCCATGCTCCTAGCCAGTCACATTTTATTACCCTGCTCTAAAAACTATGCACATCCAATCTATTCTTAAATGCATTAACTGTCTCTGCCTTCACCCCCTCTTAGGTTATTGTATTACAAGCATTCACCACTCTCTGAATAAAAAACAAAATTTCTTTATATCCAATCTGGACCTTTCTTTAGTTAATTTGTATCTGTGCCCTCTGGTTCTTGTAGGTGGTTGTATTTTGAAAAACTTGTTAAAGTTTAATTTATCCTTTCCTCTGATCATTTTATAAACTTGTATTAAGTCACCTCAAATTCTTCTCTTTTCTAGACACTGTAGGCCAGTTTTTTCTGAATCTTTCCTCATAACTGTAATTCTGGAATCCCACTATCAGCTTTGTCGCTCTTCTTTGTATCCTTTCCATCATTTTTATATCTCCTCTATGATAAGTACTCCACACCTGTACACAGTACTTCAATCTAGGTCTAACTAAAGCTTTATACAGTTTGACCATCACCTCCTTACTTCTATGTTTAATATTTCTTTTTATCATACCTAACATTGCATTTGCCTTATTCACTGCTACCTGAACTTGCCCATTCATTTTTCCTGTATGCTCTATTATAACCTTTAGGTCCCTTTCCTTATCTATCATTCTAATATTGTTTTCTCCCATTTGGTAACTATGTTCTTCTTCTTCTTCTTCTACTGCGTACGCAGTCAGACAGTAACCATTATTTTTTCGAAAAAAGCGGCGGTCATCCTGAGGCTCTCGCCACTGCCATAGAGCTTGTCTTGCAGTTCCACTGGTAATGGCCACATCTGCTCTCTCTGATCCTCGTATGTCGGGCAGTTCTGCAGCAGATGTTCAGCGGTCATTTTACCAGTACCGCACGGGCATTCGTCGGTACACCCTATCTTCAATTTGTTGAATAGGTGGTACCTCAGTCTGTTGTGGCCAGTGCGAAGTCTGAAGACAACGACCTGCTCTCTTCGGTTCAACTGGTAATAGGCATCGTTTCTGGTGTAACCAGTATGTTCGGTTTCCCGTTTGTTCATGTATCTGGCTTTGATAAGCCGTTTAGACTCTTCGTACGTCATACTGGTATCTGTTTGTGGTAGTCTTGCACCTTCTTTTGCCAGTCTGTCTGCCTCCTCGTTGCCTTGGATGTTGCAGTGTGACGGAACCCACTGTACCACTACCCTTTTTGGTGCGGACTGCTGGCACAGTTTGCAGAGTGCTGCTCTTAAGTCATTAAGCTCAGTGTTTTTCTGGCTTTTTAGCGCTGTGACTACGGCGAGAGCATCTGTCAGCAGGACTATATGGCTCTCATTTTCACTGTGTGTCACCATTTCTTCCACTGCCGCCGTCAGTGCCTCTGCCTCCGCTCTGAAATTGCTTGTGTACTTACCAGTAGCGAGTGACAGTGTTATTTGTCTGCCATTTGGTAGGTTCAGGAATGCTCCTGCCCCTCCGTTCTGTGTAGTGTTTGTTACAGAACCGTCGGTGTATGCATGGGTCCAGTCCATGCTTGGGTAGCTTTTCGTTATGAAGCTTAGGGTAGTATCTCTCCTTTCTTTTTCAGTCTGGCAGTTTTTGTTTGCAATACCTGGTATATTTTCTACCACCTCTGGGAATATATCCTGCCTCCAGGTAGGTTTTCGTACAGTAGTGATGGGTTTTGGTGTTGTTAGTGCGTTTATGGGATCTTTGTGCATCTTTGCTTTGGCTATTTCTGCAAAGTTTCTCCGCTTTAGTTTCCCATTTCCCAAATTGTTTAGTCTCTGGTGCATTGGATGGTCAGTCAGTCTTCGGAGTTTCTCTGACTGCAGCTGGGCTCTGCAGTCTCTTCTATCGGTCATGGATTGCAGTTTTGTAATCTTTTCAAGTTCTACAATTGGTGTTGACTTCATGCCACCTGTTATAATTCTCATGGCTTGGTTTTGAAGTTTGTTAACTTTATCGAAGTTCGCCTTCGCTGCTGTTGTCCATGCCGCAATGCCATACTCGAGAACTGGTCTCACTCTTCCAGTATACAGTTTCTTTAGTATGCCTTCGTCTGCTCCCCAGCTTGTGCCAGCAAGTTTCCTCATGATTGCCATTCTTTCTCTGGCTTTCATTCGGTTTCTCTCAATCTGACTTTTCCATGTCATGCGCCGATCAAATGTGACTCCCAGATAGGTTGGGTTGTCGTTTGGCTGCAGGAATTTGCCATTTAGACTTAATTTGGTACTTTGGGGTTTTAATGAAAGCGAGAATATTGTGCATGTGGTTTTCTCCTCATTTATTTTGACCAGCCATGAGTTCGCCCACTCTTCCAGCGATGTTAGGGCCGTCTGCATCCGATTTCTTGCTATGGTGAGATTCTTTTCAGAGGTCCACATAGCCAGATCGTCTGCAAACATTGAGCTATGGACTTTTCTTGGTATATTCTCTGTAATATCGTTTATATATACCAGGAAGAGTGTGGGTGACAATACTCCCCCTTGGGGTACTCCCTGCTCGAGTGTCACCTTTTTGCTCATCTGCCCTTGTACTTGGACTCTGGCCGTTCTTTGTTTGAGGTAGTGGTTGATCCACTTGTACATCTTCCCACCGACATCACTTCTTCTTAGCTTGACTCTAAGTCCATCCTTCCAGACTTTGTCAAATGCCTTTTCCAGATCCACCCAAACAGCTACTGTGTGTTTCTGTGCCTGGTAGGCATCTTCTATCTCCTGGGCTATGAGGATGACCTGGTCCTCAGTGGATCTGTGCTGTCTGAAGCCGGCTTGCTGTGGAATTAGTATTCGTTTTTCTTCCAGATGCCACATCAGTCTGGTGTTTATCATCCGTTCCATCAGCTTGCCGACACAGCTCAGTAGGCTGATGGGCCTGTATCCATTTGGATCTGTTTTATCCTTTCCTGTTTTTGGTACTGGTACCAGTATTGCGTCTTTCCATGCCTGTGGTACAATACCCCTTTTCCAGCTTTGGTTCAGGACTGATAGTAATTTCCTCTTCGCTGTTTGGCCCAGCCCCATCAGCATTTCGTTTGTGATCCCGTCTTTTCCGGGAGATTTCCTTTTCTTTAGTGTTCTCATAGCCTCTTCCATTTCGCGCATTGTTAGTTTGGCCATCATGTGCTCTTCAGGAGCCGTATTTATGTTTTCGTGTCCCTTTAGATCTTCGCTAATGTCTGTATGCTTATCTGCAGGGACCTCGATGTGGTTTGCTCTGGCATAGTGATCGACAAAGGCGTTAGCGGCTTTCTTACCTGTGATCAAGTTCTCGCCCTGCTTGATAGTAATTTGTTTATTTGACGGGGTTTCGTCGTTTATGGCTCTGACTAGCTTCCATAGTTTGTTCCCGTCTTTGTCCAGGTTTAGACTTTCCGTTTTATTTTTCCAGCTTTCTCTTGCTGTTTGCCTGAGAATGTGTTTGTACTTCGCCGCGGCGGCTTTGAGGGCGATGTTTGCCTCCATGGATTTTTCTCGCTCTGCCATGTTCCTAGCATTTGTTACTGCATCTTCCACTTTCTGCAACTCATCATTCCAGTAGGGCTTATAGTTTTTCCTAGCTCCTCTTGGGATGGTTTCAGTGGCGGCTTGCATTATTGCCTTGCTTAGGCTCTCTACCATGGGCTTCATTTTTGAGTGTCGTGTGTTGATGGTTTCACACAGGCCATCTGTCAGGATTGCAAATCTGTCCCAGTCGGCTCGTTTGTAATTCCAACGTGGGAGCGGTTTTGTTTCCTGTGGGCCTACTTCCATGTCAATGGTTAGTCTGATCGGCCTGTGGTCGCTACCTGCCAGTTGGTTTAGCACCTGGCGGTCTATTTTATGGTGTATGTCCTGTGTGGAGAAGGCCAAATCTGGAGTCGAGGTGGTATGCCATGTTCTTGAATAGAAGCTAGGGCTATCCTCCGGCCTATTGATTAGGGAGAGATTTGCATCTATCTCCCAATCTTCCACTTCGTCACCTCTGCTGTCTGTGTCAGAGTATCCCCATCTCTCCGAGTGGCTGTTGAAATCTCCAACTACTATGCAGTTGGAGTCTCTGACCTCCATACTCGAGAGCGATAGGTCTCTATTTGGTGGTCCGTACAGATTGAAAATGCGGAGCTTCGTCTCTTGGGCCATTATGTCAACTCCTACAATTTCTGCTTGTCCGGTGTGATTGACAGATACCGCGCTACTCGGTATGCAGTTTCTGGTCAGTATCAGGACCCCTCCTTTGTGGCCTTCTCTATCTAGACGGAAGGTCTGGTATCCTCTGATTGAGAATTTATGGTTATTGTTGAGGTGCGTTTCCTGGATACATGCCACGTCAATCTTACCTTCATGCAGGTGGTGTGTTAGGGGTAACTATGTTCCATATTGGATCTACCTATATGGATGACTGTACCTTTATCTATATTAAACTCCATTTGCCATCTCACAGACCAGTCTCAAATTTTATCTAAATCCGACCTCAATATATCCACCTCTGCTATAGATGAGACACTTCTACATGATTTTGTGTCATCTGGAAGCCTTTCAATCATGGATCCTATATCAGTGTCCAAATCGTTTCTATCAACCTGCGTCTGGACTTTATTTGCTTTAGGCAACATGGAAGTCACTACATAGATTTTGAAGTGGCGTAACACAATGTTAAAAAACATGAAAAGTTGAGGATACAGGGATGATGAGACATGCGAATGTGGAACAATACAAGACCAGGACCATCTGATGATCTGCCCACCCCCCCCCCCCCCCCCCCCACCCCCCTTCCTTCCGGAGATTTTCAGTATGGACGGAAGACCTTCTGAGTGGCAACTACAGGGCAATCCATGTGGCTGAATATTACTAGAGGAAGGATGTGTGACGTAGTGCCTGTGACTGGAAATATATGATACAATTGTTTACTCCAGTTGCGAGTGTGCCGTACGTAACACTCATAAATGCTCATCATTAACAACAACAAAAATATCACAAAGAAATTTAAATTTTGTGGTCGCTGAAGTAAAAGCTTCAAACCGCTTTTGTAACGTAGTTGACATGTAGTCAATGATGGACAAATAAACTTGTAACATAACATTCTGACGGTCTATAAGAAATTGAACACTTTTTCTTCTCTTTAACTAATGTTCCTTGGTGTAATTTGAATGATCCACTCTGCTCTGCTCTTTTCTTTTCTTTCAAACTCCTAAAAAATATCAGGTAAATGGATGTGTATAAACGATGTCCACAAGAGAGGGGGAGGGAGGGGTATGAACAAATTGGACACAAGAGGAAGGAATTTGTGTGGAAAGTTGTGGTCGAAGAAGGAATTTGTGTGGAAAGTTGTGGTCGAGGAAGGAATTTGTGTGGAAAATTGTGGTCGAGGAAGGAATTTGTGTGGAAAATTGTGGTCGAGGAATAGAAATGCTACAAACGATGCACCACTATCAACCGCCCATTCATACAACCCACCACCATCAACCGCCCATTCATACAACCCACCACCATCAACCGCCCATTCATACAACCCACCACCATCAACCGCCCATTCATACAACCCACCACCATCAACCACCCATTCATACAACCCACCACCATCAACCGCCCAGACATACAACCCACCACCATCAACCGCCCATTCATACAACCCACCACCATCAACCGCCCATTCATACAACCCACCACCATCAACCACCCATTCATACAACCCACCACCATCAACCGCCCAGACATACAACCCACCACCATCAACCGCCCATTCATACAACCCACCACCATCAACCGCCCATTCATACAACCCACCACCATCAACCGCCCAGACATACAACCCACCACCATCAACCGCCCATTCATACAACCCACCACCATCAAACGCCCAGACATACAACCCACCACCATCAACCGCCCATTCATACAACCCACCACCATCAACCGCCCATTCATACAACCCACCACCATCAACCGCCCATTCATACAACCCACCACCATCAACCGCCCATTCATACAACCCACCACCATCAACCGCCCATTCATACAACCCACCACCATCAACCGCCCATTCATACAACCCACCACCATCAACCGCCCATTCATACAACCCACCACCATCAACCACCCATTCATACAACCCACCACCATCAACCGCCCAGACATACAACCCACCACCATCAACCGCCCATTCATACAACCCACCACCATCAACCGCCCATTCATACAACCCACCACCATCAACCGCCCATTCATACAACCCACCACCATCAACCACCCATTCATACAACCCACCACCATCAACCGCCCAGACATACAACCCACCACCATCAACCGCCCATTCATACAACCCACCACCATCAACCGCCCATTCATACAACCCACCACCATCAACCACCCATTCATACAACCCACCACCATCAACCGCCCAGACATACAACCCACCACCATCAACCGCCCATTCATACAACCCACCACCATCAACCGCCCATTCATACAACCCACCACCATCAACCGCCCAGACATACAACCCACCACCATCAACCGCCCATTCATACAACCCACCACCATCAAACGCCCAGACATACAACCCACCACCATCAACCGCCCATTCATACAACCCACCACCATCAACCGCCCATTCATACAACCCACCACCATCAACCGCCCATTCATACAACCCACCACCATCAACCGCCCATTCATACAACCCACCACCATCAACCGCCCATTCATACAACCCACCACCATCAACCGCCCATTCATACAACCCACCACCATCAACCGCCCATTCATACAACCCACCACCATCAACCACCCATTCATACAACCCACCACCATCAACCGCCCAGACATACAACCCACCACCATCAACCGCCCATTCATACAACCCACCACCATCAACCGCCCATTCATACAACCCACCACCATCAACCGCCCATTCATACAACCCACCACCATCAACCGCCCATTCATACAACCCACCACCATCAACCACCCATTCATACAACCCACCACCATCAACCGCCCAGAAATACAACCAACCACCATCAACCGCCCATTCATACAACCCACCACCATCAACCGCCCATTCATACAACCCACCACCATCAACCGCCCAGACATACAACCCACCACCATCAACCGCCCATTCATACAACCCACCACCATCAACCGCCCAGACATACAACCCACCACCATCAACCGCCCATTCATACAACCCACCACCATCAACCGCCCATTCATACAACCCACCACCATCAACCGCCCATTCATACAACCCACCACCATCAACCGCCCATTCATACAACCCACCACCATCAACCGCCCATTCATACAACCCACCACCATCAACCGCCCATTCATACAACCCACCACCATCAACCGCCCATTCATACAACCCACCACCATCAACCACCCATTCATACAACCCATCACCATCAACCGCCCAGACATACAACCCACCACCATCAACCGCCCAGAGATACAACCCATCACCATCCAGACCGATACGGGAGAGCAACAGAGAGACCATATCTCACCGAACCTATTCTCCGTTCGCCTGGAGTCGACAATGAGGCACTGCGACTGGGACTACAGCATCAAAATCAATGGAAGATTACTAAACCACCTCAAATTCGCAGGCGATGTCGTCCTCTTCACAAAGACGTCCCTAGAATTGACTGAGATGCTACGGTCACTTGACACAGAAGGCAGGGAAGCAGGTCTTACCATAAACCTAGAGAAAACCAAAGCTATGCAAAACCCAACCCCATACTCTTGAATGGAACATCCATAGAAGACACTGACGACTATGTCTACCTGGGAAGGCTCCTCAACTTGGAGAACAACATGACTCCTGAGCTCGCCAAACAGAGATGGGTGAGCATTGCATACCTTCAACTTCATCATAACAGCGACAAAAGGACACCAAACTATGTGCAGACATCTTCAACTGATAGTCCTACCAGTGCTCTGCTATGCTAGCGAAACCTGGTCTCGAACAAAAGCAGCAGAGAACCAACTGAGATCAGCACACACATCTCTTGAAAGAGTTGACGTAACTCTCAGACAACAGCCACAAAGCGAACTACAAAATAGTGACATACTTAACTTAACTTAACGTCTTTATACTGGTTTAGAAGACCCTGCAGAGTCTGTATACAACCAGTTACATTTACATCACCTTGCTCTAAAAGCTATGCGCATCCAGTTTATTCTTAAATGCATTAACTGTCCCTGGCAATGCATTCCAAGCAGACACCACTCTCTGACTAAAAAAATATTTCCTAATATCTAACCTGGACCTCTCTTTAGTCAGCTTATACCTATGCCCTCGTGTTATTGTAGGTGGCTGTATTTAAAAAAAAACTTGTTATAGTCTAATTTATCGATTCCTCTGATCATCTTATAAACCTGTATTAAGTCACCACGAATTCTTCTCTCTTCGAGACACTGTAGGCCGGGTTTTCTGAGTCGTTCCTCATAACTGTAATTCTGGAATCCCACTATCATCTTTGTCGCTCTTTTTTGTATTCTTTCTAGCATGTTTATGTCCCCTCTATGATAAGGACTCCACACCTGTACACAGTACTCCAATCTAGGTCTAACTAAAGCTTTATACAGTTTGACGATCACTTCCTTGCTCCTATGTTTAATATTTCGTTTTATCATACCTAACATTGCATTTTGGCTTTTCTCACTGCTACCTTAACTTGCTCACTCACCTTACCTGTATGATCTATTATAACCCCTAGGTCCCTTTCCTTATCTATCTTTCTAATATTGTTTTCTCCCATTCTGTAATTATGTTCCTTATTGGATCTACCCATGTGGATGACTGTACATTTATCTACATTAAACTCCATTTGCCAGCTTACAGACCATTCTCGAATTTTATCTAAATATAGAGAATGTTACATATCAAAGATGTCTTACAGTACATTAACCATTCGAAACATCGCTGGGTAGGCCATATAGCTAGACGAAAAGACGAAAGATGGAGTACCATAACCGCCATGTGGTACCCACACGACAAAAAGAAACATCGGGGACGGCCCTCAACACGCTAGTGAGCTTCACTATAAAAGCACAACACACACGACCCCACAACAGACACGACCCCGCAACAGACAGACTACTGTCCCACTGGACAACATGCACCTGCGACAGAAATGACTGGACTCGCACAAGGACAACCACCCCTTGGCAGAGAATTGGTCGAACTAAGAACCTCTTTTATTAGTTATTTTTGTGTTAATAGTGTTTTTAATATTGTTTAATATTAAAACACAATTTTGTTGGAAATATTTTCTTGTTTTTCCTTTTTGCTTCATTTATCTGAATCTCCCACTACTAAGCCCTGAAAAGGCTTTTAAGTAACAGAATGTAGTCCAGAGAATGGAATGCGTTGTGTCGTAATTTGCAGCTTGACTGCGATATTTGCACCTTTCGGTCCAACACATCCGACTTCAGCAAGCATTTTTTGACTACCCGTTTAGCCTTCCCTCTTCTATCCCTTCTCCTTAGCCAGTCTGCCCTGTGGCAGCCTGTTATCCAGGATCACTGCGTAGAGGTGTAGAAGGGTCTTGGCAGCTATGGTTCGCTGGCCCTGATGCTAGCAGTCAGCTATGGGTCGCTGGCCCTGATGCTAGCAGTCAGCTATGGGTCGCTGGCCCTGATGCTAGCAGTCAGCTATGGGTCCCTGACCCTGATGCTAGCAGTCAGCTATGGGTCGCTGGCCCTGATGCTAGCAGTCAGCTATGGGTCGCTGGCCCTGATGCTAGCAGTCAGCTATGGGTCGCTGGCCCTGATGCTAGCAGTCAGCTATGGGTCGCTGGCCCTGATGCTAGCAGTCAGCTATGGGTCGCTGGCCCTGATGCTAGCAGTCAGCTATGGGTCGCTGGCCCTGATGCTAGCAGTCAGCTATGGGTCGCTGGCCCTGATGCTAGCAGTCAGCTATGGGTCGCTGATCGCTGCAGCTCACGCGCTTCTCAGCAACGGGTTCTTTTCTTTTAATCTGTTAAATGATTGACCAAAAAAATGTTTTTCTGCAAATTAATGGTTCAATGCAAAAAAACTATGTTTTGCTGCAAATAGTAGGTTCAATGCCAAATTGTTTAATTGTTCATCCTTCATAATGAATCCTAGTTTTTTTAAATTTTAAACTCATTTTAGTGCTGAAAATGTCCATTCTCCAGAGCAGTTCATTATCAAATGTGATAAATAAATATAAAGACCAATTATACAATTTTTAAAACTTATTTAAGAATTTTTTGCACAAGGATTCTAAAAACTCGAACAGCAAATAAAACTTTGCTGGATTTATTGGCATCATTTTCTACACTGAATATGTTCATCATCTAAATATAGTACTTACTTAGTCGCTTCTCTACAACCGTGAAGTGTAGAGTTTTCCACCTTGCTCATTTAGTGGCTCCTCTTCTATCTTGGGGTGTAGAGTCTTCTACCTTGCTCATTTAGTGGCTCCTCTTCTATCTTGGGGTGTAGAGGTTTGCAAGACTTACTTCCCCTCCTAGGCACTACGTCACCCTTCATTCTTCCAGTATTCAGCCACGTGGATTGCCCTGTCCCTGGCACTAAGTAGGTCATCCATGCTACAAGTCTCCGGGAGGTTTGGACAGATCATCAGATGGCCCTGGTCTTGTGTTACTCCACATCCGCATGTTTCATCATCCTTTTATCCCCATCTTTTCAGGTTTTTCCTACATCGTGATACACCAGTTCAAAGTCTATTTAGTGACTTCCATGTAGCGTAGGGAAGATGATGTCCAGGTGCAGGTTCCTCCCGTAACTCGATCAAGGGGACATGTGTCAGCTGTTTCCAACTTTCGATGCGTTGTTTTCTTAGACTAGTCTGTAAGGGCTGGGTTGACTGTAAGAAACTTCGTTTTGACTTTAGTCTTACCCGCTGTACCTGCTATTCAAACGAGTGTTTTGGGTCATTTACCTTTTTCGCTCTCAGATAGCTCTGATGCGACAGCTCTTCGTATCTCTGGTATATATTTTTTCAGTTGGTGTAGGTTTTAGGCAACCAGTAACTATACGGTTTATCTCATTTATTGCTGCATCTATATGTTTGACAAGTGCAGAGTTCTTCCAGAATGGTGTGGCCAGAAAAAGCTCCAGACCACTCTATCCCTGTCTTCCTCTTGGTCTGGTTCTAGTCTAGTCCATGGTCTTTTTATAAATTGTCTTATGTCGTCATCCCAGCGGACTTTGGGTCGTCGTCTTGTTCTGGATACTTGACCCTTTGCTTGCCATGACTGTCCTAGTAGCTGATCGTCTATCATTCTGCAGACATGGCCAAACCACCGACGATGTCCAAGAGTCTGCAAATGCTGAGCTCCGAGATCGTGTATTGTCTGATTACGGACCTTGTCTCTTCTTGTTACTTGGACCTACCTTCCTTAGATATCTCCGGTGCTTAGAACTGTTTTTTTTGGTTTTTTTTTTTTAACGTGTTTGCCTCACTAGTTTCTACTGGCGGACGGGCGCATATTCTATCCTAGACCGTAGTTAATTTGAGCGAAATTAAGACGCATAAACCAGTGCTTGGATGCAAGTTTGCGTCTGTATGTACCTATGCTAGGTTTGTGCGCTCTCAGAGGCCAGCCCAACCAAAGTGCAATGGAAGGGCCTCATCCTGAGGGCGCGTGTGAAAGTTGTGCAAGAGTGTGACTGTAGGACAGAGTCAAATGAAACAAAGTGAGGTGAGAAGAGAGAGAAGGGGAAATGTTCTATCCCAGAGTTACGCTGGGTTTTTGTCTCATTGACGATGACTCGCATCTAAAAGTCAAAACTGGTGCACAGGTGGAGTGGTATAGTCATCTTAATACTTCAATACTTAGAATCCTGGTATTCAAACAGGCATGGTAATGTCTGTTGCCAGGTAGCTGAAGGCTATCGGCTATCCATAGTTAGTATTGTTTTTAAAGCTTCCTGCGGTTTACTAGGTATGGGTGAAGGTATAAATAATTTGTAAAATAAATTTAAAAAACACCTACTTACTTATCTTGTCCTGGGCATCACACCTTCTTACTTATCTTGTCCTGGGCATCACACCTACTTACTTATCTTGTCCTGGGCATCACACCTTCTTACTTATCTTGTCCTGGGCATCACACCTTCTTACTTATCTTGTCCTGGGTATCACACCTTCTTACTTATCTTGTCCTGGGTATCACACCTTCTTACTTATCTTGTCCTGGGTATCACACCTACTTATTTATCTTGTCCTGGGTATCACACCTACTTACTTATCTTGTCCTGGGTATCACACCTTCTTACTTATCTTGTCCTGGGTATCACACCTTCTTACTTATCTTGTCCTGGGTATCACACCTACTTACTTATCTTGTCCTGGGCATCACACCTACTTACTTATCTTGTCCTGGGTATCACACCTACTTACTTATCTTGTTCTGGGTATCACACCTACTTACTTATCTTGTCCTGGGTATCACACCTACTTACTTATCTTGTTCTGGGTATCACACCTACTTATTTATCTTGTCCTGGGTATCACACCTACTTACTTATCTTGTCCTGGGTATCACACCTTCTTACTTATCTTGTCCTGGGTATCACACCTTCTTACTTATCTTGTCCTGGGTATCACACCTACTTACTTATCTTGTCCTGGGCATCACACCTACTTACTTATCTTGTCCTGGGTATCACACCTACTTACTTATCTTGTTCTGGGTATCACACCTACTTACTTATCTTGTCCTGGGTATCACACCTACTTACTTATCTTGTTCTGGGTATCACACCTACTTACTTATCTTGTCCTGGGTATCACACCTACTTACTTATCTTGTCCTGGGTATCACACCTACTTACTTATCTTGTCCTGGGTATCACACCTACTTACTTATCTTGTCCTGGGCATCACACCTACTTACTTATCTTGTCCTGGGTATCACACCTACTTACTTATCTTGTCCTGGGTATCACACCTACTTACTTATCTTGTCCTGGGTATCACACCTACTTATATTCCTTGTCCTGATCATCGTACTTAATTACTTCCCTTGTCTTGGGCACCACACTTACTTTCCCTATCCTGGGAACTGCACTTACTTCCCTTGTCACTATATTTACTTACTTCCCTTGTCAAGATCACTACACTTGCTTACTTCTTTTATCAAGATCACTACACTTACTTACTGCCCTTGTTTAGGAACTTACTTACTTCCCTTGTTTAGGAACTTACTTACTTCCCTTGTTTAGGAACTTATTTACTTCCCTTGTTTAGTAGCTTACTTACTTCCCTTGTTTAGGAACTTACTTACTTCCCTTGTTTATGAACTAACTTACTTCCCTTGTTTAGGAACTTACTTACTTCCCTTGTTTGGGAACTTACTTACTTCCCTTGTTTAGGAAGTTACTTACTTCCCTTGTTTAGGAACTTACTTACTTCCCTTGTTTAGGAACTTACTTACTTCCCTTGTTTAGGAACTTACTTACTTCCCTTGTTTAGGAACTTCCTCTGTCCTGGGAACCACACTTACTTTCCTCATCGTGTGCACCATGCTTACTTACTCCCCTTGTCCTGGACACCATACCTGCTTATTCACAGTAGAAGTTCAGTAAAAATTCTAACAACAACACACGAAATAATAAAATCAAATTACCTGTTCAAGAAACCTCAAATGAACCCCATACCTGTAATATATATATATAAACAAAACAAAAATCCAATATCGCATGTAACACAAATAAACAGAACGGAAACGGGTAATAACCATCACAGTCTGTCTGAAAGAAACTCGCTCTCTTGCCAAAACTCCAGCTTCCGCCACAGTCATACTCCGGCATTCTTGGATATCTTGGTGCCATCGTCTTCTTGGTCTACCCCTTCCTCTTTTGCCTGGCACCATACCTTCCATCACCGTTCTCTCAAGATCGTTGTATCTCTTGATGTGACCAAAGTATTTGCATTTTCTAACCAAAATGGAATTGATAAACCAGTTCTCCTCTATGCTCAACTCTTGCCGAATGTCTACATTTGTTTTTTTCTCTGTCCAGTGTATTTTGAGGATCTTTCTGTAACATTTTGACTCGAATAATAACTACTACTACTAAATGAATTGTTTATTGATCTTTGCTAAAAAAGACAAGATAAATCAAGGTGAAATGATATGTGAAAAGATATGTGTGTCAAGGAAGTGTTAATTCTGAAATTAATTTAGGCAATACAACTGACTCGTCTAATGTGATACAACTGACTCGTCTAATGTGATACAACTGACTCGTCTAATGTGATATCTGTGGTTTTCTTTTGATACATACATTCTCAATTCAGGGTCGATTGTACCTCCAAATAATGTTACAAGTTGAAGACGTTATTATATCCAATAATTTTTTAATTTTTTAAAAAGTATTTCGTGCGTATATCATCATCATTATGTAGCATGCTCTTTGCAGAAAGTCGATGTCGTGACAGACGATCTGTAAGAGACTCGGCCCGTGGCCAGCTCTCCGTTTCTGTCATTGTCAACCCCATAACCTCTAATGCCCCATGTCCGTCTTCTCCTTGGTCTACCTCTGGCTCTCTTGTCATGTATCATACCCCCAGTATCGTTCACAATGCCATTGTGATGTTTGATGTGGCCGAAGTAGGTCAATGTTCTAGACGCCATGTTGTTTACTAGCCAGCTTTGTTCTATATCCCGCTCATGTAGGGTTTCTGCGTTTATTATCTGTATGTTGGTCACCCTCCTGTATCATTTTAGCTCGAAGGATTCGATCTTCTTCCATAGGATTTGCGTGGTTGACCAGATCTCGTATCCGTACGTTGCCACAGCGAAGATGCAAGTCCTCAGGATCCTTATTTTTGTCAAGTTGTTACTTTTCTCACGTTTATTGGTTTTCTTCTAGTCCACCTCTGTAGAACATGACCATTCGTCTCCTTATTTCTTAATTGCAATCTCCGTTGTTGTTTATAATGGAGCCGAGATATTCAAAACTAGTTCCTATTCTGAACTGCTTGCTTCTCTAACATACATTTTCCTCTGCTTTTCATACGTATATATTATAGTAACATTTCTAATATAAAATTAAACAGCATAAATGATCCAAAAATGCATTTACATGTGATGGTCTATTCATAATTATTTCTCTCTGAACCCCTAGCGATTTCTCTGGGAACCCTAGGGTTCCAATGAACCCTAGTTTGGAAACACGGTTAGAGACAGATCCCTAGTTCAAAATTTACTGCGAAAGACAGGAAATCTATTCAGTTTAATTTTTTAAACGCTGCAGTTTCATCCAATCCAACATTTATAAAGTTGTTTGTTTACAATCTCAGAGAAGCCTGAATTTGAGATGTTCAAATCTTGCGATGATTTTCATCAATTGGTTAGTGCAAACACATTCTTGTGTCTTCAAAATGGTTTATAACAATCTCGTGCAAAGATTATCAGTGAAACAAGCATCAGGGTTTATGTATTTGTGGATTAAATACGGACATGAAGGGGATCAACCACGCAAACAGCAACCATGGTAGAGTTTAGAGGTAGGTCGGATTATTATGAAATTTGTTGGTGGAGATGCTGTGCATTTTTTATATAAGCAACCTTTCTGTAGTATTTACAATAAGAAAATAATGGTTAAATATGTTGATGACATTGTTACTGTAGCCTACAAGATATATTTCAGGAAACCAGGTGCGTTAAAATGTAGTTTTAGTAAACATGCACTTCTGAGGCATTTCTCTATGTTGATTTTCGTTCTGTAATCCGTACTGGCATCAAGATTGTTTGTAGGTTCTGCAGTTGTTTGTCAGAGCTTGCTATTAGTGCTTGGTCAAGAGAAGTTCATGTAAGTGTTCATTGAGGTTTTTTCCCCTCACGTATGTTGGTTTGTTCACATAATAAGAATAATTCGTCCATCGTCGTCAACGAAGACCAAGACCACCAACATCATTAACATCCTTATTCTGGTTTAGCAAGACCACCAACATCATTAACTTAACATCCTTATTCTGGTTTAGCAAGACCACCAACATCATTAACTTAACATCCTTATTCTGGTTTAGCAAGACCACCAACATCATTAACATCCTTTTTCTGGTTTAGCAAGACCACCAACGTCATTAACATCCTTTTTCTGGTTTAGCAAGACCACCAACATCATTAACTTAACATCCTTATTCTGGTTTAGCAAGACCACCAACATCATTAACATCCTTTTTCTGGTTTAGCAAGACCACCAACATCATTAACTTAACATCCATATTCTGGTTTAGCAAGACCACCAACATCATTAACATCCTTTTTCTGGTTTAGCAAGACCACCAACGTCATTAACATCCTTTTTCTGGTTTAGCAAGACCACCAACGTCATTAACATCCTTTTTCTGGTTTAGCAAGACCACCAACATCATTAACTTAACATCCTTATTCTGGTTTAGCAAGACCACCAACATCATTAACATCCTTTTTCTGGTTTAGCAAGACCACCAACATCATTAACTTAACATCCTTATTCTGGTTTAGCAAGACCACCAACATCATTAACATCCTTTTTCTGGTTTAGCAAGACCACCAACATGATTAACATCCTTTTTCTGGTTTAGCAAGACCACCAACGTCATTAACATCCTTTTTCTGGTTTAGCAAGACCACCAACATCATTAACATCCTTTTTCTGGTTTAGCAAGACCACCAACGTCATTAACATCCTTTTTCTGGTTTAGCAAGACCACCAACATCATTAACATCCTTTTTCTGGTTTAGCAAGACCACCAACATCATTAACTTAACATCCATATTCTGGTTTAGAAGACTCTGCAGTCTGTTTACAACCAGTTTCTTGGAGAGTGGTTAACTGATGTGTGTGTCCTTCTTAACAGACTCAAACACTAGAGCAAAGTAGACCCTCAGCCTGTTAGGTGCCATCTGTGTTACTCTTTACAAACCACCTCCTGATTAAGTCATCCATGATAATGCTTTCATTATTTGTATTACAAATCTGCTTAACGCAACACTAAACAAATACAGTGTATGAGGGACTGCATTGAGTCAAGTTCAGTATCAATGGTTTGTGAAACACAAGCAAGGATGTTAACCCTTTACAGTCCAAATTGTCTAAATGAAGTCAACAAGCACCATTAATAGTCCGATTTACTTAAAGTTTTGTTGTTGCTGTGTTCGCCTTATTTCTCTATTCCCCAAGGCAGTGTTCGTTGCACTGCAGTTTTTATTTTGTGCCTGTCGGCCCAGTGCATCCGACTTCAGCATGCATTTTATTTAAGGGTCTGCTTCCTCCTGCATTTTCTAAGGGTTTTCTTCCCCTGGGTAAGGGCCAGTGCTGTGATGGGGGTCAAACCCAGCACCTCCATTTTGTGAGCCGTATCACTTAACCACTAGCCTACGCCGTCCGCTAGTTATCTGTAGTCCCACGTTGAATATCTATCTACCTTATCTTGTTATTTAGTTAAATTTGATTTATAAACAAAAGTTGAATCTTTAAATTCAAGAACAATAATTTCAGTTTTAATGGCTGTTCTGTTAACGAAGAAACGTATAAAATTACTGCTTTTGTCTTGGACATTAAGAATGACACCGTGTTAATTAGGTCGGACTGTAAAGTGTTTTAATACAGTTTTATATGAAAACAAAAACAGACACACGCATGTCTGATTAGTGTCGTGGTGAGGTTGTTTACTAGTCAGTCACACTAACAACCCCCCCCCCCCCCCCAATTTTTATGACAACTGTATTTCTTGGTGTACCTCTCTTCCTCTTCTCTTGTGGATTCCATGTCAGGGCCTGTCTAGCTACTTGTGATGGTGTGTCCTACCCAACCCCCATTTCCTACATTAGGTCCATGTGTGTCCTACCCAACCCCATTTCCTACATTAGGTCCATGTGTGTCCTACCCAACCCCCATTTCCAACATTAGATCCATGTGTGTCCTACCCAACCCCATTTCCTACATTAGGTCCATGTGTGTCCTACCCAACCCCCATTTCCTACATTAGGTCCATGTGTGTCCTACCCAAACCCCATTTCCTACATTAGGTCCATGTGTGTCCTACCCAACCCCATTTCCTACATTAGGTCTATGTGTGTCCTACCCAACCCCCATTTCCTACATTAGGTCTATGTGTGTCCTACCCAACCCCATTTCCTACATTAGGTCTATGTGTGTCCTACCCAACCCCATTTCCTACATTAGGTCCATGTGTGTCCTACCCAACCCCCATTTCCTACATTAGGTCCATGTGTGTCCTACCCAACCCCATTTCCTACATTAGGTCCATGTGTGCCCTACCCAACCCCCATTTCCTACATTAAGTCCATGTGTGTCCTACCCAACCCCCATTTCCTACATTAAGTCCATGTGTGTCCTACCCAACCCCCATTTCCTACATTAGGTCCATGTGTGTCCTACCCAACCCCATTTCCTACATTAGGTCCATGTGTGTCCTACCCAACCCCCATTTCCAACATTAGATCCATGTGTGTCCTACCCAACCCCATTTCCTACATTAGGTCCATGTGTGTCCTACCCAACCCCCATTTCCTACATTAGGTCCATGTGTGTCCTACCCAACCCCATTTCCTACATTAGGTCCATGTGTGTCCTACCCAACCCCATTTCCTACATTACATCCATGTGTGTCCTACCCAACCCCCATTTCCTACATTAGGTC
Organism: Ariolimax columbianus; assembly: GCA_036924085.1. Taxonomy (NCBI): domain Eukaryota; kingdom Metazoa; phylum Mollusca; class Gastropoda; order Stylommatophora; family Arionidae; genus Ariolimax; species Ariolimax columbianus. The sequence goes on from JAVGWX010000024.1 coordinate 10,575,320, forward strand.
TATGTGTGTCCTACCCAACCCCATTTCCTACATTAGGTCTATGTGTGTCCTACCCAACCCCATTTCCTACATTAGGTCCATGTGTGTCCTACCCAACCCCCATTTCCTACATTAGGTCCATGTGTGTCCTACCCAACCCCATTTCCTACATTAGGTCTATGTGTGTCCTACCCAACCCCATTTCCTACATTAGGTCTATGTGTGTCCTACCCAACCCCCATTTCCTACATTAGGTCTATGTGTGTCCTACCCAACCCCATTTCCTACATTAGGTCCATGTGTGTCCTACCCAACCCCCATTTCCTACATTAGGTTCATGTGTGTCCTACTCAACCCCCATTTCCTACATTAGGTCCATGTGTGTCCTACTCAACCCCCATTTCTTACATTAGGTCCATGTGTGTCCTACCCAACCCCCATTTCCTACATTAGGTCCATGTGTGTCCTACCCAACCCCCATTTCCTACATTAGGTCCATGTGTGTCCTACCCAACCCCCATTTCCTACATTAGGTTCATTGCTCCACTGGTTTTTGTTGCCTCCTTTCTCATGGGTCTTCATTCCTCATCATGTCTTGTCCGACAGTACACATTATCATCAGTAGACATGAGTTTCTTCTGTATTTCCTTTGTCGTTCTCCATTTCTACTCCATAAAGGAGTACCAGCTTGATACTGGCATTAAACAATCTTAACTTGGCTTGTTTTACAGCCAACACTAAATTACCAAAGAGTGGACAATATAAAAAATACACCTTTGTCGGAGATAGTGAAGATAGTGAAGATGATAAGACACTTTGGCTGGCTGCTTTCAACAAGCTCACAACCGGAACAACACACAAAATTAATCAGTACTATAATTTTTGAAGCATCTGCTAGACTTGGAAAAAATCCGGAGAATTCTTGAACAGGAAAGATCTTGAAACAAATAATTTTCTTTTCTACCAGAAATTGTTTTAGAATATACGCCATCCTGGCCAGCTACGAAAAAATTCTCATGAGAACAGCTGAACTGCTCGATGTTCTAGGTGTTGATCATCAAATCTTCTGTGAGAGAACAGAGTGGACCCAGATGGGTTCTGATCCTTTGTGTGGAAGATGGTTTCACAGTCCATGCACTGGAGATGAATGAAGCGTCTGCTTCCTGTAGCCTTCACATCTCTGTGACAATTTCTGACATCACAATTTCTGACATCACATTTCTGTGACAATTTCTGACATCACATTTCGGTGACAATTTCTGACATCACATTTCTGTGACAATTTCTGACATCACATCTCTGTGACAATTTCTGACATCACATTTCTGTGACAATTTCTGACATCACATTTCTGTGACAATTTCTGACAGCACATTTCTGTGACAATTTCTGACATCACATTTCTGTGACAATTTCTGACATCACATTTCTGTGACAATTTCTGACATCACATCTCTGTGACAATTTCTGACATCACATTTCTGTGACAATTTCTGACATCACATTTCTGTGACAATTTCTGACAGCACATTTCTGTGACAATTTCTGACATCACATTTCTGTGACAATTTCTGACATCACATTTCTGTGACAATTTCTGACATCACATTTCTGTGACAATTTCTGACATCACAACAGTATTCATTCTCACAGTTATTGTCAATATCGTTGATAGAATGTGCAGTCCCTGATATTTTCCTCTTCTTGGCCAGAAACAAGCTATCCTCCATGTGTGTGATCTGTTGGTTTATATCTCTGTTTGATCATCCGATGTCATGATGAATCCTTGAGTATGTGTGCGCATTTATGGCTGATCAAGCCAATTTGAGTCTGGACATATCTTTGACACGACTGGAAAACGTAGACCCCAGTGTCTCTGATATTTCTGATGTTTGTGATATTTCTCTGCTCTAGACTTCCTGGTTGCACGTCTATCCCGGGCAGCCTGGATACGAAGACGCTCGCTGATTTCAATGCAGTTTGTGTAGCACTTTTCCACTTTGATCGATTTGTTTACGTATTTCGTCTACAAATATGATACGCAGAAAAATATATTTCACACTGAAGCTATAATAAGACATACCTCCTTGTTGAAGACTATACTATATTTAAATAGAGGGTAGGGTAGAAGTCAGTCGTCCAAGAGGCATACAACGTTACAAGTGGATGGATCACATTAGGAGACGGACTGGAAGAATCCTATCATATTGCACCATTAAGGAGAGAGATAAAAGTACACTGAAGATCCATTGCAAGTTAACCTTCGATGCGGAGATGACACTTGAACTGAACTGAACACTTAGAGTTAATAGGGAGGTTATCCAATTCCATCGCTAGTATCATTTTCAGATTCACTAAAACTAATATAACAAGCCCATTATAGCTGTGCGTTTTCTTCTTTCCAGTATTATTGACATTGTTCGCTTTCTGGTAGGGTCTAAATCTTAACTTGTTAACACCATCAGAGAATAGAAACTACTTAAATTAGAGAAGGAAAGTTAATGATAATTACGATAGAAAAATCCCCATAATGATATTTCAGAGACGGAAAGTTTGGTAAGTGTTTAATAATACAGATCATTCATTACATTGCATTTTTCACAACTCCGTTTTAGGTTTATTATACTTTCCAATAGTTCTTTTGGTTTTTCTTATGTAACGGTTTTATGAATACTAGTTACAATGTTTATGTTTGACTTGACGTCTTTATACTGGTTTAGAAGACTCTGCAGAGTCTGTATACAACCAGTTATGTTTATTCCACTTGTTCTAAAAATAACTGTGCACTTCAAATTTATTCTTGGGTGCATTAATTGACCCTGCCTCCACTATTTCCTTTGGCAATGCATTCCAAGCATTCACCACTCTCTGACTAAAAGAATATTTCCTAGTATCTATTCTGGACCTTTCTTTAATTAATTTGCAGCTATGCCCTCTTGTTTTTGTAGGCTGCTGTATTTTGAAAAACTTGCTATAGTCTAATGTATCCTTTCCCTGATCTTACAAACCTGTATTAAATGACCTCATTTGGCGTGATTTTATTTGACCAAAACTTACCTCAATGAGCCCAAGTCTAATTAAAAAGTATTGTAGAGTGGTATTATTCTCATGTACCGTGCGGTTTAAATACAACAAGTAACATTGCAGTTAAAAGATGACTGCTCCAATATTGACATACATGAAATAGGTGCAGAGTTCTGTTATTCGTTTCTTGAACAGCAAAGTGGTGAAACCTATAGAAATTAATTGGCAAATAGAGAACCAGTACGGTCATGCAGGCCTTTCACATCAGCATGTGTCATTCACAAGCAGTTGATGATTTTCCTTTGCGAGACGGTCAACGGCTGCAATCGACATTGTGGTGGTTGCTACTCGATGTGCCTGACCCAGTCGTGAACAGTCTGTCATAGAACTCATACCGTTTTGAAACTTCCTACTCCACTAATACACTTGCTGAAGTGACAGGTATGCATCACTATATTGCACCTTCATTCGCCGATGACTTTTTAAAGCTTTCACTCCTTCACTGCTCAAAAACCTGTAACAGAACGCTGGTCTTTAGGGTATGTCAAATTTTAACTGCAATTAATATTATGTTATGTTGTTTGTCTGCACATTGATGGCCCATGCAGGACATTATAGACATCATTAGCAACCATATTAACAAGTTACAATACAAAGGCATGTTTTTTTTCTATCTAATTTCTATCCAACCTTTAAGATTTTCACTTGAATCCCCTTTGTATCTGATTTAATTAAGTTAAATTGAGACAAGTGGGTAAAATTAAATAGGGCATCGACAAAAATTAATCGAGGCCAAAGATGCAACAGAGAATCAGCTGACAGCAGCCAGTGACTAATAACTGCCTACTTGCATCAGGGTTAGTGAACCACAGCTGACCAAGACCCTATTTTGTCTCCACATAGTGGTCTAGAAGCAGGTTTCCTCAGAATAAAGTAAGAACAAGCCTAAGAGAATATGGATTGCAGAGAGAAGGTAAAACTGTACTTAAAAAATGCACTTTTATAATACACTTTTAATCCCTCCATGTTGCCGAAGACGGATGTATCGCACCGAAATGTGCAACTATTGCAGTCAAACTGTAAACCACGACACAATGTATTCCATTCTCAAGACTAGATCCTGCTACTTGCAAACCCCTGGACTTGGTAACAGGAGTTTGAGAATGAATGAAGAAAAAGTAGAAGAATCGAAGGATGGTGACATACTATGGATGGTACTAAGAAAATATTATGAAAAGAAGTAATTACTGGACCTTGTGCATTATTCCTTTTCGTGTGCATGTATTCTATTTTTTCTTATAATCGTGGTTAACTTATTCACTCCATAGAGCTGCATATTGGCTTGTAAACTTTTAAACAATGCTACAGGGCCGATATATTGACTTGAACTATTGCCATATTTATATTTAAATGTTTCTCAATAACATTCTTTTACCAAATTAATAAATATACCTATACTTCCTCCGACGAGTTTTACATTACAAAATCATGTATGTGCCTAAAAGTCAAAATATTCCGGAGTGAATGAGTTGAGTGTGTATGTCAATAGTCTAAATGTTCTAACCCCCGAGACGGTGTGCTTTGCACAATGTTTTTATTTTGTGCCTGTCATCCCAGTGCATCTGACGTCGGCAAGCAGTTTCTAAGGGTTTGATTCCCCGGAGTAACGGCTGGTGCGGTGATGGAGAGCGAAACCAGCACCTTCGAGTTGTGAGCCTTTTACTTAACCACTAGCCCACACCTCCACCTCCACTTCCACCTCAAAACGTAAGTGAATTTTTGTTTGTTTCGCTAGAGCACTGTAAAATATGGGACATAACTATTGTCGCCTTAAAAAATAAAAATAATTCAGGGGTTCTTTCCCTGTAAATATATTTATTTTAACTTTATGATGCACCCGTGAACAAATTCTTCAAAATAAAAGGTCTGCTAGATATGGAAATTACATTATTTTTGTTTAAAAGTAAAAACATATCTTAATCACCACAGTCCTGATATACAGAGGATGATTATCTCAATCACTTATCATTCAATCAAAGTCCGTCGCTTCTTTAGATACATTGGCCTTTGACAACATCCCATCAGCATGCCCGGTCCTGGGCTACTCTTTCTGACTCTCTCTATGTGTAATAAGTTAATCTTAATATCTTCTCACATTCTATTCTTCATGTAGTTTTTGTCTACCTCTCCCTTGAGGATTCCGTTTACGAGCCTGTCTCGCTATGTTGGACTGTGCCTTCTGCAGCATATGTCCGATCCAGCCAAATTTTCTTCACTTAAACTGTTGCTCCAGTATATGTTGTTGGCTTCTTTCCCCAAAGGTCTGCATTCCTCAACATGTCCTGCTACTTTATGTCCATTGTACTTCGTAGGTATCTGTCCCTAAATAAAGAGAATGATTGTTGAAGTCGGATAAAGCGATATTTTTCCTGTCCGTTGTCCCTGGTATGCGTGAGCTATTTCTAAATACTAAGAGATATTTTAGTGCCAGAAAACTACAGAATTTTGTTCCGTTGAATCCATATTGGTAAGTATAAAAACCCTTGCTCTGTCAGCTTCTCCATAGCAACATGTACAACAATTGTTCTGTGAACCTGACCTTAGTAGCTACATACTCCTGTTCTGTCAACCCCTCCTTAGCAACCATTTAGACCCTTGTTCAGTCAACCCCTTCATAGTAACTGCTGATCCCTGATTTCTCACGAAGATGCAGATTTGAATGAGTTGACAGTCGCCGCTGACTCATATCTGACTTCCTGTGTCAGGGTCAGAGAACTATAGCTGACCAATGCTTGTTTCCGCCTCCTGGTGCAGTGCCTACAAACAGTTTGCTCCAGTGTAGTTTGTCTAAGAGACTTAGGGATCGGAGAAAGAAGGCAAACCAAGTCCCAAATACTTGCTGTCCTGAAATTGAATGTATCAGACTGCAAGGAAGAGATGTAGCAGCCTGTCTCTAATCTATGACACAACGCACGTTCATAATTAGACGAAAGTCAGAAAGAGAATAAAGAAATATATATATCGGAGTATGGTTACTAAACAACCATATATTGACCGGAAAGGGAACAGCAGATATTGTGAAAACATCTAATTCCAGGAAATTCTACACTATTCTTGTTTGTCTGCATGCGTTCTTATGTTTTCTTACGTTATTCTTGTTCGTCTGCATGCGTTCTTATGTTTTCTTACGATTGTGGTTTAGTGTGTATGTCAAAAATCTACACTTTAAAACGTAACAATTTTTTTTATTTGCTTACTCAGAGCACTGCTAAATATGGGACATAAATGTTGTCGCCTTAAATAAATTTAAAAAATTCAGGGGTTGTGTCCATTAACATACATTATCAAACTGTCTGAAACATCTAAAAATGGACAATCGATTGAAGCAAACGTGTTAACAGCGAAGTCTGTGAGATAACAAAAGGAAATCCCTCAGCAGACTTAACCACTGGTCAGAAATGATGTGTTAAAAACTTCAGTTTACTAAACCTCAACTTGTGAGATGGCTAGTTCCCTTTCTCGCTGCCTTTGCCTTCCCTAACCGTAAGCGAGGTATGTAAATGAAATTATATTTTGATATCCGGTTCGATTGTAGTGAGGCATAACCGAATATCACCTTTGTCCATTTGGTTAAAAGATTCCACACCAAATATCACCTTTGTCCATTACGTTAAGACGATTCCCCACCAAATATCACCTTTGTCCATTACGTTAAGACGATTCCACGCCAAATATCACCTTTGTCCATTACATTAAGACGATTCAACACCAAATATCACCTTTGTTCATTACATTAAGACGATTCAACACCAAATATCACCTTTGTTCATTACATTAAGACAAGACTGCGTTCGTTTGAGTAAATAATTCACACGACTGAAACCTGATTCTACCAAATATGAAGTAGGAAATGCCATGAAAAACAATTTTACTTTTCCACAAACTGGAAACTTTTGGATATCGAAAAATGATGTTTCACTTAACTGACAGTGACTTTGGCTGCTATGTCCCCGCTATATAGCTCTATTGGCGCTTCTTGCAAAGACATGTCAAGGTCAGTAGCATTCACATGAAGGAGAGGGAACATGGAGCGGAAGTGACGTTTGCGCAGAGTGGGCGTGGCGATCCATTCTCTGGGGAGCAAGGTCACTTCTCAGTTCGGGGACGGCGTGGGCTAGTGGTTAAGTGGGACGGCTCACAACTCGAAGGTGCTGGGTTCGATCCCCATCACAGCACCGGTCGTTACCCCGGGGAAGTAAACCCTTAGAAAATGCAGGAGGAAGGAGACCCTTACATAAAATGCATGCTGAAGTTGGATGCACTGGGCCGACAGGCGTAAAATAAAAACCACAGTGCAACGCACACCGCCTTGGGGATTAGAGAAATAAGGCGAACGCAAAACAAAAAAATAAAAAAACCAAAATTGTCAAGTCACTTCTTTTTTCTATGTTCTTCGGTTCTCTGTTATCTTCACTTCTCATTTCCTTCTTTGTGAAGTGTGTCGAAGACAATAGCGAAGAACTGGACAACGATGTTTAAAGAAGGACGTGAGTTAACGAAAGATCTTCCCAGACCAGGTCAGGCGCTTTATTGTTGCGTCAGAAGATGCATAGCCAAAATAAAATGATGCAGCAATTCGAGTGGACCGTCGCCGAAACTTACATTCACCACACTTTTGTGACCATACACTGCCTGCATTCTGCGATGAATGTCAACTGGTCGACATCCTTCAGCTGTTAGAAACCGAATCACCGATCGCTGATCAACTCTGGACGGATTCCGTATCACACCCGCCATGTTTTTACGGTCTGGTGAGGAAACTATGAGTCGGATGATAGTTAAATTTTGCAAACTTGACGGTTGGTATGTGCTGTTTACACCAGAAGTGACGTCATCAGGCGCATCGTGCGTAAGTTCGTTTGGGGCAGTTAGGTCCAGTTTCATTTAAACACGCCTCGTGTATACACTGTTGGCCATTCCTATTGTCTTTGTCACTACCGTCTCACATCTAGCATCTCTTGAAATTATCTGTCCAACATACAAGTGGCCTTCTAGCTTTTCTAGTATCACTCCTTTGGTATGAAGACAATATTTTGACCAACAAAAATGAAGTTTGATGGAGGGAAGCAAAATAACTTGAGGATCTGGGTTGTTGCCGAAAACTTCTGTCCCATAACCGCAGGCAGATGCAAAATAACATAACTACATCTTCTGCTTCTTCGTCTTGTTTTTCTTGTTCTTCTGTTTTTCCTTCTTCATCTTGTTCTTCTTCTTTTCCTTCTTCTTCACCTTCTTCTTCTTCTTCTGCGTTTGTTCTCAATCTCCCGCTACCAAACCCTGAGAGGGCTTAAGTTGCAGAATGTAGTTTAGAGAACGGAATGCGTTGTGTCGTAGTTTACAGTTTAACTGCGATATTTGCACCTTTCGGTCCAACACATCCGACTTCAGCAAGCATTTTTTGAGTACTTGGTTAGCATTCCCTCTTCGATCCATTCACCTTAGCCAGTCTGCCCTGCTGCAGTCTGTTATCCAGGATCACCCCGTGGAGGTGTAGAAGGGTCCTGGCAGCTCTGGTTCGCTGGCCCTGATGCTAGCAGTCAGCTACAAGTCGCTAACCACTGCAGCTCATGCGCTGCTCAGCATCTTGATCCCCTTCTTCATCTTGTTCTTCTTCATTTCCTTCTTCATCATCTTCTTGTTCTTCTTTTCCTTCTTCTTCATCATCATCTTCTTCGTCTTTTTCTTCTTCTCACCCTACATGAGCATTATCTTTCCTAAATTCTTGATGTAAGTGCTAGGGGCCCTGTGCCTATCCTTCCTACCCAGGGCCGAAGCCAGAAAGGTATTTGGTCCCTTCTGAAACACAGACACACTCAACATCCAAAAAGGTACAGACTTTCAAACATAAATGTAAGATAACTAACAGAGTGGCTCACCTATTTACGATTTGAAATGGCTTCGTGCTGACCAGTCATACAACTGAGGAAACCTTTCCCTGGACGACTTAAATGGGATCAGTACAGCTGCTGGTCTGGAGATAAAGAAAAGTAAAACGCAATGCTTCAGAAATCCTTACTGTCCATAGCAGGACATCAAGCATTGAGGAAGTCAACTCCTATATCTACCTGGGCCAACAAATCTCTAAACGACAAAAATCAGCTCGGCATTCCGTTAACTCCGTAAAGCCAATACTCAAAGAAATGAAAAACACCACGATAAGAGTACATACTTTCAATTCCATGGTCAGTCCAGTAATGATTGACGGATGGGAAGTGGGGAACTTGTGTAAAACAGACGCTGAGAAGTTGAGAGTCACTCAGAGAGCAATGTAACGGCGCTAACTAGACCGTTTGGTACGGGATAAGGGATCAAGATGCTGAGTGGGGTCAAGATGCTGAGTGGATACAAGATGCTGAGTGGGATCAAGATGCTGAGTGGGGTCAAGATGCTGAGTGGGGTCAAGATGCTGAGTGGGATCAAGATGCTGAGTGGGGTCAAGATGCTGAGTGGGATCAAGATGCTGAGTGGGATCAAGATGCTGAGTGGGATCAAGATGTTGCGTGGGATCAAGATGCTAAGTGAGATCAAGATGCTGAGCAGCGCATGAGCTGCAGTGGTCATCGACTCGTAGCTGACTGCTAGTGTCAGGGCCAGCGAACCAGAGCTGCCAAGACCCTTCTACACCTCCACGCGGTGATCCTGGATAACAGGCTGCAACAGAGTAGACTGGCTAAGGATAAGGGATTGAAGAGGGAACGCTAATCCGGTACTCAAAAAATGCTTGCTGAAGTCGGATGTGTTGGACCGAAAGGTGCAAATATCACAGTCAAGCTGTAAACTACGACAGAACGCATTCCGTTCTCTGGACTACATTCTGATACTTAGGCTCGTGTCAGGGTTTGGTAGCTGGAGATTGAGAACGAACGAAACCAAGCCAAGCCAAACTAAGCCAGCTAAGCCAAGCCAAGCAAAGCAAAGGCAAATCAAGCCAAACCAAGCCAAGCCAAGCAAAGGCAAGCCAAGCCAAACCAAGCCAAACCAAGCCAAGCCAAGCCAAGCCAAGCAAAGGCAAACCAAGCCAAACCAAACCAAGCCACACCAAGCCAAGCCAAGCCAAGCAAAGGCAAACCAAGCCAAACCAAACCAAGCCACAGCAAGCCAAACCAAACCAAGCCACACCAAGCCACACCAAGCCAAGCCAAACCAAGCCAAGCCAAACCAAGTCACACCAAGCCAAACCAAGCCAAGCCACACCAAGCCAAACCAAGCCAAGCCAAACCAAACCAAGCCAAACCAAGCCACACCAAGCCAAGCCAAACCAAGCCAGGCCAAACCAAGCCACACTAAGCCAAACCAAACCAAGCCACACCAAACCAAGCCAAACCAAGCCAAGCCAAACCAAGCCACACCAAGCCAAACCAAACCAAGCCACACCAAGCCAAACCAAGCCAAGCAACATCAAGCAACACCAAACCAAGCCACACCAAGCCAAACCAAGCCAAGCCACGCGGAATAAGGTACGATTCGAACACACTCGACATCGAACCTTGTTTCGGGAGGTTGTAGAAGCAGAGATATCGGGCTAACATCGCTGGGCAGGGCATTGGATGGGCATACCTGGAAACAGATGGACACGCAGTACAATGTTTTGGTAGTCATATATCTGTACACGTCTATTGGGGTCGTGCCTCTGTGTGATGGCGAGATGGACTAACCAAGGACCTAAGACAGTTGTTAAAGATCGAGACTTACTGAATAATCTTGACTTCCTCGCATTGGACTGACGCAGGACTGACGCCGAGAATTATAGGAAAATTTGAACTAACAAGAACACAACTCGCTCGAGTCGGAGTTTCCGTAATTTGTGACTCCAGACACAGACGACCCGCTGTATTCCGTCAATATCTAAACCACCATTGAACAGGTCTTGCTAAATAAACCATAAGTCTACAGGAAGGATATAAGACTGGTTTGGTGTCGCATGGCAATTATTTGTAAGGTTGAGAGGCCTAGCTAGTTCCAAAGTGTGTCAGGACCGCATTTTGCAAACCAGGTGAATTCGGACGGTCTTCTGAACAATGGCCGATGTTCCATCCCATTAACCCCCTCCCCGTTAGCTCTCTATACCCCTAACTGTTACCAAAACATGTCTACCAAAACAAAACAATCCAGCACAGAGGTATTCCCGTGAGCTCACCGGACAGCTAGATTCCCACTGTGTCTCAAGTAGCCAGTTTTGCCAAATTTCATGTCTTTACCCCAGCGTGTGAGAATTCTCCCCGTTTGCGACTCTTAATAAACATTTAAACAAATAAATTGAAATAAACAACCCCTACCTTTGCAGGCCAGGAGAGGAATCAAGCAAAACATGATTTCTATTGTGCAGAGACAAACAATTTAGATGTCAATGTTGGTCACAACATACTTAAAATTACATTAGCGAATAAGCGAGCCCTTACATAAACAATGTCACGGCAGACTAGACATCTCAATCTTTGCTCTCAGGTGACCACAGCGACAGACTTTCACTCTCAGGCTAACGTAACAACTTAGTGTCTTCGTCAGTATATGGTTGTTTCTGGCTTGTTCGTGTTATTTTCTCCGTGAGTTGGTTTTTTTTTTTCAACCCAGAGAATTTGAGAATTCAATGGTGGCTTGTTTAAGCCAGCCTCTGGTTTTGTGCTATTTTATTTGTTTTAACTTATTTTCTTTCTCTCTTACGTAGCATTCTTCGTTTTATTATTATTCTTTTGCTTCTTCTTCTTTTTTATTTTCTTCTTATTATTATTATTCATCTTCTTCTTCTTCTTTTTCTTCTTCTTCTTCTTCTTCTTCTTCATCTTTTTCTTCTTCCTCTTCTTCTTCTTCCTTTTCTTCTTCTTCTCCCTTCTTCTTCTTCTTCTTCTTCTTCTTCTGCATCTTCTTCTGTATCTTCTTATCTTCTTCTTCTTCTTCTTCTTCTTCTTCTTCTTCTTCTTCTTGTTATTCTTCCTTTTCTTCTTCTTCTTCTTCGTCGGCTTTTGTCCAGAAAATTGCTGTTTGTGACATTTCACACGAGGATGGGGTATCTGCGCCTTTCGGTCCTGCGCATCAGATTTCAGCACGACATTTTTTTCTTCCATCTTCAGTCCTTAATCTCTAAGACAGACTGCATAGCTGCAGTCTGTTTCCAGGGCCGCGACTTAGAGGAGGAACATCGTATCGGCCAGTTTTGGGCCAGTGATCATGTGCAAGCTGTCAGCCATGAGCGGCCTGTTAATGTCAGACCCATCCCAAACTTGTTTAGAAACTATCTATCTTACATGAGCTGCAGTGGTTAGCGACCCATAGCTGACTGCTAGCGTCAGGGTCAGCGACCCATAGCTGACTGCTAGTGTCAGGGTCAGCGACCCATAGCTGACTGCTAGCGTCAGGGTCAGCGACCCATAGCTGACTGCTAGTGTCAGGGTCAGCGACCCATAGCTGACTGCTAGCGTCAGGGTCAGCGACCCATAGCTGACTGCTAGCGTCAGGGTCAGCGACCCATAGCTGACTACTAGTGTCAGGGTCAGCGACCCATAGCTAACTGCTAGCGTCAGGGTCAGCGACTCATTGCTGATTGCTAGCGTCAGGGCCAGCGAACCAGAGTTGCTAAGACCCTTCTACACCTCCTCGCGGTGATCCTGGACAACAGGCTGCAGCAAGGCAGACTGGCTAAGGAGAAGGGATCGAAGAGGGAATTCTAACCCGGTACTAAAAAAATGCTTGCTGAAGTCGGATGTGTTGGACCGAAAGGTGCAAATATCGCAGTCAAGCTGTAAACTAGGACGCAACACATTCCGTTCTCTGGACTACATTCTGCTACTTTAGCCCTTTCAGTTTTTGGTAGCGGGAGACTGAGAACGAACGAAGCCAAGCCATTTTACATTTTTATAATCGCCTGACCAGTTGCCTCCCTTGCATTCTCTAACAGTATCAGGTACCCATTCACAGTTGAGTACACAGAAACGCGTCGTCGAGACAGGGACGATTTGCAAGGTGCGTACCTTCGTCAATATATGATTGAACTGAACCGAACAAAACAAATACTATTCCCACCTGGATCTAAACAATGATACGGATCAAGCTAGATCATGAATCAATAATTCAATTTATTTGTACAAGTCCGCCATGAGTCTAGACTCCTTCCCTTCTCTTCAATGGACTTCCGCTACGCCACCACCCCACTTACAACACCTAACTTTTGTTTCCCCAGATGGGGATGCACTCAACCACAGGCGTTGTCTATCACCATTTATTTTCTAATCGGATCACCCCCCCGACAATATCCGATCCATATTTGTCCAACTCTCCGCCTTTTCCTTTAGCCAAAGTTCGCTCTTTATTAAAAATGTCGACCATGTCTTTGAAATTTTACTCAAATATTTTCGTTCGCCTTTGACTAAACTCTCTAGTTTATAAACATAACTAATTTAGCAATGAGTGTTGCGATAGGGTGTTAGGGCGCGGCTGTGGTGGTACGGAAAGTTAACTAAAGAGTAAAGCGGGAATGGTTCACAGCACCGACTTTATTGACCCTAGACGCTTCAATGTGTTCTGATTTTCTTTCATTGTATAAAGTTTCGACGACAGAGAGGGGTACTCCGTAGCTTCTGTGGCGGCTCCAAATGTCTGCCTATTTTTGGTCAGGTGCAAATTTACAACTGGGTCGACTTGGTAGAGGCGTCATGCCATGAAAAATCGCCATGCTTAGTCATAAATAACCAAACGCGACATGATTTGAACCTGGTCCATTCGGTTTGTTAGCCAAGTTCACAACCCTTTGGCCATACACGCTCCCTTGGGAGTATAGCAGTACGGATACGTGTCGTACACACATCGCGCCAGAAGAAAAACATGAACTTACGTTACGACCAAAAGAACTTCACCAGGGCCAAAAAGAGAACGCCTATAAAAACAACTCGCAAATCACGAGGGAGATAACACATGAGCTTTCCTTAGACGTGTAAGGGCGCTCTATCTACTCAACCCATGTAGCTAAGTACCCTTGTGTAAATTGCTGGTCTAATGATTTGTTAGTTATCTTTACAGGCGTTTTACATTGTTGCTGACGAATACTTGTTGGTGAGAAAGGAGGTCTTCTTCTTCTTCTTCTTCTTCTGCCTCCTCTTATTCTTCTTCCCCCTCTTATTCTTCTTCCCCCTCTTATTCTTCTTCCCCCTCCTATTCTTCTTCCCCCTCTTATTCTTCTTCCCCCTCTTATTCTTCTTCCCCTCTTATTCTTCGTCTTCTGCCTCCTCTTCTTCTTCTTCCCCCTCTTATTCTTCTTCTTCTGCCTCCTCTTATTCTTCTTCCCCCTCTTATTCTTCTTCTTCTGCCTCCTCTTATTCTTCTTTCCCCTCTTATTCTTCTTCTTCTGCCTCCTCTTATTCGTCTGCTTCTTATTCTCCCTCTTCTTCTTCGCTTTGTTCTTCTTCAAAGAAGACGGAGAAGTCATGTCTCTGGATGGCCTCATCTATTCTTGACTCCTCATGTCTCTGGATGGACTCATCTATTTTTGATGCCTCGTGTCTCTGGATGGCCTCATCTATTTTTGATGCCTCGTGTCTCTGGATGGCCTCATCTATTCTTGACTCCTCATGTCTCTGGATGGCCTCATCTATTTTTGATGCCTCGTGTCTCTGGATGGCCTCATCTATTCTTGACTCCTCATGTCTCTGGATGGTCTCATCTATTTTTGATGTCTCATGTCTCTGGATGGTCTCATCTATTCTTGATCCCTCATGTCTCCGGACAGCCTCATCTATTCTTGATCCCTCATGTCTCTGGACAGCCTCATCTATTCTTGATGCCTCATGTCTCTGGACAGCCTCATCTATTCTTGATCCCTCATGTCTCTGGACAGCCTCAGCAATAGCGCTGAGCCAGTATGTGCGATTGTTTTCCAGTCATTGTGGTTAATACCCTACTGGATCACTGATCTTTTAAGTGTCTTTGAACCTTTTCCACTGCCCACCGCTTGCTCTCTTGCCATCTTGCAGTTCACCATAGAGCATTTCTTTTGGTAGACGCTGATCCGACATTCGTACCACATAGCCAGCCCGTCTCAGTTGTACTGCGCATATCTGATGCGCATACTGAACATGCCAGATTGCGCTAGCTCATATCTATTGGGGACCATGTCCTGCCAACTAATGTCCCAATTCTCATAAACCTTACATCTACCGACGTATTTGTATGTTATAAGTTACAAGGTAAGTTGACATTACTTTCCGTACGCGAACGAGCGATTACACCGAGAAATAAATCCGTGCCTACTAAATTGGATACGCGGAATTCGAACCTGGTTCCTCTGAAATCGTGAATCGGACGTTTTGCCACCTACGCCACACTGCCTCCTTCTTAACTTCTTATTTCGTATATAAAGTTAGTTTTCTTTCCACTTGTGCTGTTAAACGGCGTGGCGAGCTCAAGTCGTCTGTCCTGCGCCAAGTGCGTTGCGTCGGTCAATGTAAGCCTTTGTCGCTGCACAACGTCATCGATCCACCTGCCTCGCGGTCGACCCTATGCCCTGTAGCCAGACCTACCAGATTTGTAAGCCATCAGTTGATGAGGGTGCATTCTCATGAGATGACCAAACCAACCGATGTTCTGCCTGGAAATAGACTCTGCACTACCAGAAATGAAAACATGGCTCAGAAAATAGGAACTGAACTGATTATTCATCAGTCCTCAATCGTTGCTCTCCTTTGGGTACCATCTGCTGTAGATTGTGGGGTGCGAGAGACGAAGCCCTGTTAGAAGTTAACGGAAAATTGGAGCAATTCTTCAATACAGTGGCCCAACTGATAGCCAGAACTATCGTTCACAGCAACACGATGTGTAAGATATAGAAGGGTGGGGTTATTTACCTGATCCAAGGGAGGTAGATTAACGGCAGATAAAATATACTGATCAGACATGTTAGTCAGGGTCAGGTAAAATATACTGATCAGACATGTTAGTCAGGGTCAGGTAAAATATAATTATCAGACATGTTAGTCAGAGTCAGGCAAAATTTACTGATCAGACATGTTAGTCAGGGTCAGGCAAAATATACTGATCAGACATGTTAGTCAGGGTCAGGAAAAATATACTGATCAGACATGTTAGTCAGGGTCAGGTAAAATATACTGATCAGACATGTTAGTCAGGGTCAGGTAAAATATACTGATCAGACATGTTAGTCAGGGTCAGGCAAAATATACTTATCAGACATGTTAGTCAGGGTCAGGCAAAATATACTGATCAGACATGTTAGTCAGGGTCAGGAAAAATATACTGATCAGACATGTTAGTCAGGGTCAGGTAAAATATACTGATCAGACATGTTAGTCAGGGTCAGGTAAAATATACTGATCAGACATGTTAGTCAGGGTCAGGCAAAATATACTGATCAGACATGTTAGTCAGAGTCAGGTAAAATATACTGATCAGACATGTTAGTCAGGGTCAGGTAAAATACACTTATCAGACATGTTAGCCAGGGTCAGGCAAAATATACTGATCAGACATGTTAGTCAGGGTCAGGTAAAATATACTGATCAGACATGTTAGTCAGGGTCAGGTAAAATATACTGATCAGACATGTTAGTCAGGGTCAGGAAAAATATACTGATCAGACATGTTAGTCAGGGTCAGGTAAAATATACTGATCAGACATGTTAGTCAGGGTCAGGCAAAATATACTTATCAGACATGTTAGTCAGGGTCAGGTAAAATATACTTATCAGACATGTTAGTCAGGGTCAGGTAAAATACACTTATCAGACATGTTAGCCAGGGTCAGGCAAAATATACTGATCAGACATGTTAGTCAGGGTCAGGTAATATATACTGATCAGACATGTTAGTCAGGGTCAGGTAAAATATACTGATCAGACATGTTAGTCAGGGTCAGGAAAAATATACTGATCAGACATGTTAGTCAGGGTCAGGTAAAATATACTGATCAGACATGTTAGTCAGGGTCAGGTAAAATATACTGATCAGACATGTTAGTCAGGGTCAGGTAAAATATACTGATCAGACATGTTAGTCAGGGTCAGGTAAAATATACTGATCAGACATGTTAGTCAGGGTCAGGTAAAATATACTTATCAGACATGTTAGTCGGGGTCAGACAAAATATACTGATCAGACATGTTAGTCAGGGTAAGGTAAAATATACTGATCAGACATGTTAGTCAGTGTCAGGTAAAATATACTGATCAGACATGTTAGTCAGGGTCAGGCAAAATATACTGATCAGACATGTTAGTCAGGGTCAGGTAAAATATACTGATCAGACATGTTAGTCAGGGTCAGGTAAAATATACTGATCAGAAATGTTAGTCAGGGTCAGATAAAATATACTGATCAGACATGTTAGTCAGGGTCAGGCAAAATATACTGATCAGACATGTTAGCCAGGGCCAGGCAAAATATACTGATCAGACATGTTAGTCAGAGTTAGGTAAAATATACTGATCAGGCATGTTAGTCAGGGTCAGGCAAAATATACTGATCAGACATGTTAGTCAGGGTCAGGTAAAATATACTGATCAGACATGTTAGTCAGGGTCAGGAAAAATTTACTGATCAGACATGTTAGTCAGCGTCAGGCAAAACATACTGGCCAAGACCCTTACCTTGGCTTCCTAGTATTCCTCCCTGGAAACGGGCTGTTTTCATGGCAACCTGGCTAACGAGGTGAGCGATAGACGTGATCCCCGTAGTAGTGAGTGACACGCAGATGACACCAAATTTAGCACAACCACATGGAACACCTCGGTCCACCTTCATCATCATGCTCGGGAAATGAGGAGAGCCACTGCAACCTGCCACTTAACGTCCTTTTCAGGTCACACCAAAAGGTAACCTAATCTTTGTGAGCAATCGCAAACAACATACCTGATTCAATCCACCAACTTCAAAGACACCTTTTTATATTTTCGTTGATCATCTTTGGTCTTACAATATCTGCAGACCAATCGCCATGATAAAGTCTGTAGTCTTCACCAGGTCGGAGCGGCTGCCCCACAACTTTTGTCTCAACTCCGCACCCTCTGGCTAGTTTTTAACTGCCCATGGATTTTTAGCATGTACGACAATGCAGCCGACGTCCGACCTCTTCTGCCCAAAGATCCGGGGAAATACCAGAAAATCCATGGAGGAAAAATCCCGTTCACTACCGTGATTTGAACCCGTACCTCGAGACCACTCAGGCCCGATATGTGAATGAGTCTACCTCTTCTAATACTGCGTCTCCCAGAACAATCTAATAGTCGTTAGATGTTTTCATTCCCAAAGTCTGTGTTTTTTTCCGATTTATTAATATTGATTCAATATTACATCGACCAGACAGTTGATACAAAATAATGTTTGATCCTAGCGGTTAACAGCTGTTTTCTTTGAATCAGTTTGGTTTGCCTACTTTTCAAAGTTTCTCACGTCTGCTTTACGTCTGCCTTACGCAACACCGCTGCTCTCAGTGTCATAACCCGCACCTTCACCAAACCGCAGCAGAAGTCTCTAATTTCGATATCCACCTCCATCTGTCCGACCTCCCCCACAGCATGGGTAACAATTTCCGCTTCTACCAACTCAGCCATTGATGCTCCTACCCCGTGGACAATCGTTCTCCCAGTTGCCTAACTCTACTGTCCGTATCACACGCCGTACAAGGCCGACATACAGAGAATCTGAAAGCCCGCCCGTGAATTAGTCGCCTTTTCCAGCAGGAACCCCGTCCATCCTTGGGGACATTCGCACCTGCCGAACCGCGGTAAATGTAGGCAGAAAGAGGTCTCCACACACGTTTGACATCCACCTGGAATTGTCCCGTTGTCTTTGATCCGCCCCTCTCCGTAACGAACATAACAATAACTTCATTGACATATCCACGACCACTGCTATATCCTTTACCCAGGGAACGAAGGTAGGAACAGAGGAAGGCACATTTTTATCAAGTAAATCCAAATTGTTTAGGACCGGTTAATGAGGTTCAGGGAAGATCTAAAAGATTTGAATGGCGTGAAACTAAAGAGAGATGTTTAGGGGGACGATCCGAGCAGACGTGAGTGATTAGAGCTACGTACACGAAGCCTGGTTAGCAAATCTGGAGCCAAAATTAGGCGGATAATGCGGCATCACTTACCTCCTTCTGCCAATAGTATGAGAAACCTGCTGTGAAGTTTTAGCAATCTGTTGGTGTTTGGTAATCAATTAGAGAGTTCATGGTGTGGTTTCATTCATCAACATCTTGTGCCATTCGTGGTAGAATTCTTCTTCTTCATCGTCCTTCGCCATCAGACATGGTTTCAAGTTTGTTTTGTTTTTAAATTTTTAATTTGCGTTGTTGTTCTTGCTTAGATGTTTGCCTCACTAGTTTCTACTGGCGGAGGCGCGCCCATCCCCCCCCCCCCCCCTCCAAGACCGTAGTCTATTGGGCGATATCAGGACGCATACACCAGTGCTTGGATGCATGTGTGCGTCTGTATGTACCTATGCTAGGTCTGTGCGTCCTCAGAAGCTAGCCCAACCAAAGTGCAATGGAAGGGCCTCACCATGAGGGCGCGTTTGAAAGTTGTGCAAGGGTGTGACTGTAGGACAGAGTCAAATGAAACAAGAGTGTGACTGTAGAACAGAGTCAAATGAAACAAGAGTGTGACTGTAGAACAGAGTCAAATGAAACGGGGTTTATTTGCGTTTGCCTTATTTCTCTATTTGTCAAGGCACTGTGCGTTGCACTATGGTTTTATTTTGCGTCTGTTGGCCCAGTGCATCCGAATTCGGCATTCATTTTATGTAAGGGTCTGCTTCCTCCTGCTTTTGTCTAAGGGTTTGCTTCCCCCGGGGTAACGGCCGGTGCCGTGAAGGGGAGCGAACCCAGCACCTTCGGGTTATCACGTAATCACTAGCCCACACCGGCCCCGTATGGGATCTAGTGATGAGCAGTGCATAAGCTGTATCGATCAGCGATCCAAAGGTTGCTGGTAGTGTCAGGGCCAGCAGCCCAAAGCTGTGGTAGTGTCAGGGCCAGCAGCCCAAAGCTTACTGGTAGTGTCAGGGCCAGCAGCCCAGATCTGCCTGGTAGTGTCAGGGCCAGCAGCCCAAAGCTGACTGGTAGTGTCAGGGCCAGCAGCCCAGAGCGGACTGGTAGCGTCAGGGCCAGCAGCCAGGAGCTGACTGGTAGCGTCAGGGCCAGCAGCCAGGAGCTGACTGGTAGCGTCAGGGCCAGCAGCCAAGAGCTGACTGGTAGCGTCAGGGCCAGCAGCCAAGAGCTGACTGGTAGTGTCAGGGCCAGCAGCCAAGAGCTGACTCGTAGTGTCAGGACCAGCAGCCCAGAGCTGACTGGTAGTGTCAGGGCCAGCAGCCCAGAGCTGAATGGTAGTGTCAGGGCCAGCAGACCAAAGCTGACTGGTAGTGTCAGGGCCAGCAGCCCAGAGCTGAATGGTAGTGTCAGGGCCAGGAGACCAAAGCTGACTGGTAGTGTCAGGGCCAGCAGTCCAGAGCTGACTGGTAGTGTCAGGGCCAGCAGTCCAGAGCTGACTGGTAGTGTCAGGGCCAGCAGTCCAGAGCTGACTGGTAGTGTCAGGGCCAGCAGCCCAGAGCTGCCAAGGCACTTCTTCCCCTCCACGCGATGATCCTGGATAACAGACTGCATCAGGACAGACTGGCTAAGGAGAAGGGGTCGAACAGGGAAGGCTAAACCGGCACCAACAAATGCAATGCTGAATCTGGCGAAGACGGATGTGTCGGACCAAAAGGTGTAAATATCGCGATCATGCTGTAAACTAGTGACACAACGCATTCCGTTCTCCGGACTACATCCTGATACATGCAGGGTGTTGGTAGCAGGATATTGAGAACGAACGCAGAAGAAGAAGAAGAAGAAGAAGGAGAAGAAGAAGAAGAAGAAGAAGAAGGAGAAGAAGAAGAAGAAGAAGAAGAAGCAATGCTGAAGTCGGATGTGTTGGTAAGGTGCAAATATCGCAGTCAAGCTGTAAACTACGACACAACGCATACCGTTCTCTGGACAACATCCTGCTATCTTAAAAATCCTTTTTTAGTGATTGGTAGCGGGAGATTGAGAACGAACGAAGAAGAAGATATTAATAATAATAAGAATAAGAAGAAAAACAGCAACTTTTTCTTCTAGAAAGAAAGAGTATGACATTGAATGAAAAAAAAAGAAGGGAGAAATACAGAGAAAAAAAGACAAGAGAAATGTAATTATCAGGGAAGACCGGGGTACTGTGAGTACAAAGCCAGGCGCTCATCTTTTCACAAACACTGTCTCTGTTTCCGGTCAGCAGTCACGTGACCTTTCACCTTGACCTAGTCAGTAACCACAAACTCTGCACGTGCTAGACGACCCCAGGTTATAGGCTGTCACCGTGTGCCCAGCTCATGAGCGGCTTCTCTTAAGAAATCCGCCGCTTTCAGGATGCGACTCTCCGTCCATTATTATGGGCTCTTCTTTCCTTAACATCTTCATTAGTTCTTTCATTAAACTAATCGGGAGAAAACTGGTCGTCAAACGTCACACCCCCCCCCCCCCCCCCCCCCAATTTTGTATTCCATCCGACAGTTTATTAAACCGTATACTTCCTACCAGTTGTAAAAATATACAATCTCAAATGGGACGACCGATTTGTCTGTCATATATGGTATTCAGAGACACTATTCTAGGCACAAGACGTGCTGGACAGACTATGTCGAGAAATAGATAGACAGAGTCAAGTTTTCTTGGCACAAGAAGTGCTGGACAGACTATGTCGAGAAATAGATAGACAGAGTCAAGTTTTCTTGGCACAAGAAGTGCTGGACAGACAATGTCGAGAAATAGATAGACAGAGTCAAGTTTTCTTGGCACAAGAAGTGCTGGACAGACAATGTCGAGAAATAGATAGACAGAGTCAAGTTTTCTTGGCACAAGAAGTGCTGGACAGACAATGTCGAGAAATAGATAGACAGAGTCAAGTTTTCTTGGCACAAGAAGTGCTGGACAGATAATGTCCAGAAATAGATAGACAGATACTATTCTTGGCACAAGAAAAGCTGGACAGACAATGTCGAGAAATAGATAGACAGACACGATTCTTGGCACAAGAAAAGCTGGACAGACAATGTCGAGAAATAGATAGACAGACACGATTCTTGGCACAAGAAAAGCTGGACAGACAATGTCGAGAAATAGATAGACAGACACTATTCTAAGCACAAGAAGTGCTGGATAGACAATGTCGAGAAATAGATAGACAGAGTCAAGTTTTCTTGGCACAAGAAGTGCTGGATAGACAATGTCGAGAAATAGATAGACAGAGTCAAGTTTTCTTGGCACAAGAAGTGCTGGATAGACAATGTCGAGAAATAGATAGACAGAGTCAAGTTTTCTTGGCACAAGAAGTGCTGGATAGACAATGTCGAGAAATAGATAGACAGAGTCAAGTTTTCTTGGCACAAGAAGTGCTGGACAGACAATGTCGAGAAATAGATAGACAGAGTCAAGTTTTCTTGGCACAAGAAGTGCTGGACAGACAATGTCGAGAAATAGATAGACAGAGTCAAGTTTTCTTGGCACAAGAAGTGCTGGACAGATAATGTCCAGAAATAGATAGACAGATACTATTCTTGGCACAAGAAAAGCTGGACAGACAATGTCGAGAAATAGATAGACAGACACGATTCTTGGCACAAGAAAAGCTGGACAGACAATGTCGAGAAATAGATAGACAGACACGATTCTTGGCACAAGAAAAGCTGGACAGACAATGTCGAGAAATAGATAGACAGACACTATTCTAAGCACAAGAAGTGCTGGATAGACAATGTCGAGAAATAGATAGACAGAGTCAAGTTTTCTTGGCACAAGAAGTGCTGGATAGACAATGTCGAGAAATAGATAGACAGAGTCAAGTTTTCTTGGCA
>JAVGWX010000024.1:10603254-10759006 GCA_036924085.1 Ariolimax columbianus
TATTTGTCTTCAGCTCCTGGTTGGTCTGTCCTAAGACTGGTTTGTAAGGGTGTCTGAGAATGTCTCTTCTTTTTATATTATCCTCTGGTTGGTCTGTCCTAAGACTGGTTGTAAGGTTGTCTGAGAATGTCTCTTCATTTTATATTATCATCTGGTTGGTCTGTCCTAAGACTGGTTGTAAGTTTGTCTGAGAATGTCTCTTCATTTGATATTATCTTCCATTGATCAGTCCTAAGACTGGTTGTAAGGTTGTCAGAGCAATGTCTCTCCATTTGTCCCTATCCTCTGGTTGGTCAGTCCTAAGAGTGGTTGTAAGGTTGTCTGAGCATGTCTCTCAATTTGTCCCTATCCTCTGGTTGGTCAGTCCTAAGACTGGTTGTAAGGTTGTCTGAGCATGTCTGTCTATTTGTCCCTATCCTCTGCGGTGAAAGGATTCTAAAGTCTGGTCAGACATAACAAACTGATCAGATATGTTAGGATCAGGTAAAATATACTTACCAAGACCCTTACCTTACATCCGCGCAGTTTTCCCTCTAAACAGACTGTTTTAAAACAGTCTGGCGGACCAGGTTGGGATCGACAGGATCCCCGTAGTAGTGACCGACACGCAGATGAAGAGAAGCAAAGTACGACTGTCTGGAAGACCTTCGCCCCTCTCATCAGCACGTTTTGTTTGTGAAGAAAGCTGATGAAACCTTCCACTTAATGACGTTTTCAGGACTCACAACAGTGTAATCTTACTCATTGTGTGTATTCAACAACAACAACAACAACAACCCTATCATGTGCATATCTTCATTTCAGCCTAAGTTCGTACTTGAATCTCTCAGCCTGAGATGTAAAGGCGAGTCTTGTTCGCCCCCTTACTCTGTCCCTTCTAGACTCTAGTATCTTCTGTAGAAGACTTTCGTGTCTCATATTGTGACCAAGCCAACTCAATCTTTCTTTGCTATCCATGTTTCAGTCCCACACAGTGGAATTGCCATATATGATTAGTGATTATTCTTTCCGTTAGTTCTATCACGATATTCTTTGATTGAAGCAAATTATGTTTTCTGTAGCCTACTGTCTTATCCAGCCACATAGTCTTTCCTTAATTTGTTGTTCCAATGGCTGTTGTTGGCTCCTTTCCTATAAGTCTTCATTCCTCATCATGTCCTACCATTTCATGACCATTATTTTTCATAGGTATCTGTTAACGAAGGACTGGAGTCTTCGTTCTATGGAATTGGTCGTGTTCTGTTTCTCCGCTCCATACAGCAACACCGACTTGACACTGACTTTGAATATTCTGACTTTGGCGTAAATCTTAATCTCTCTGGATCTCCATATGTTGTTTAGTGTCAGGAATGAACTGCTTGCCTTTTCAATTCTGATCCTAGCACTTGATTTCTACCTACGAAACGGAAAGCACAGTCTAACATGGCCAGACAGACTCTACTTGGAAGCCTCAAGAGAAGAGAGAGAGAGAGAGAGAGAGAGAGAGAGAGAGAGAGAGAGAGAGAGAGAGAGAGAGAGAAAGAGAGAGAGAGAGAGAGAGAGAGGGGTTGGGGATAGACCCAAAAATAAACGGAGAAGAGAATGGGAGAGGGAACTAATATTAAATGATTACACTGGAGAGATGCAGAAAGAGCAGTCCAGGACCGCCATCCTGGCGGTGTGTTGTTATCAATAGGCATGCACCGAGAGGAGCGACGGGCTTTCATTGGATAAAATTCTGTTTTTCGCTGAAGACAATTTTTTCCATTGCAATTCTTGTCTTGCTAAACGACATAAATGACTTCGTTAGAAGCAAATAATATCTCACATAAAAATAACTTCCTAATCATAACGACAAAGATCAATGCAGATACGGAATTAAATAATTATCAGCTCACACAAACGGCCTTGACCATGACCTTCAGTAATGGGGTCATTTGTACTTTACCTACATCGAGATCTTGCTGGTGTTTGAAAATGTGTGACTTTTGTCTGAAACAATTTTGTATTATTTTCCGGTTGCTGTTTTTATTCAAGTTTTTTCCTTTGTCGCGTAAATCTTGGTTCTTCTTCTTGTTCTTGTTCTTCTTCTTGTTCTTGTTCTTCTTCTTGTTCTTATTTTAGTTCTTGTTCGTCTTTTTGTTCTTGTTCTTCTTCTTGTTTTTGTTCTTGTTCTTCTTTTTGTTCTTGTTCTTCTTTTTGTTCTCATTTTTGTTCCTGTTCTTCTTTTTTTTCTTGTTCTTCTTCTTGTTCTCATTTTTGTTTCTGTTCTTCTTTTTGTTCTTGTTCTATTTTTTTGTTCTTGTTTTTCTTCTTGTTCTCATTTTTGTTCTTGTTCTTCTTTTTGTTCTTATTTTAGTTCTTGTTCGTCTTTCTGTTCTTGTTCTTCTTTTTATTCTTGTTCTTTTTGTTCTTGTTCTTCTTTTTTGTTCTTTTTCTTCTTTTTGTTCTTGTTTTTCTTCTTGTTTTTCTTTTTGTTCTTGTTCTTCATTTTGTTCTTGTTCTTCTTTTTATTCTTGTTCTATTTTTGTTCTTCTTTTTGTTCTTCTTTTTGTTCTTGTTCTTCTTTTTGTTATTGTTCTTTTTTTTGGTTCTTGTTCTTCTTTTTGTTATTGTTCTTCTTCTTGCTCTTGTTCTTCTTTTTGTTTTTGTTCTTCTTCTTGTTTTTGTTCTTCATTTTGTTCTTCTTTTTGTTCTTGTTCTTTTTGTTCTTGTTCTGCTTTTTGTTCTTGTTCTTCTTATTGTTCCTGTTCTTCTTCTAGTTCTTGTTCGTGTACTTCCTCTTGTTCTTCGTATTCTTGTTCTTATAAAACCATGCCAACACGGAGAAATGCTCACGCAAATATTGGAAGCTCTCTGTGCGTGCAATTTTCATGTGAGCCATTCTTTGTGTGGGAAATTGTCTGCGTGAGGAATTCTATTTTGGAAAAAATTTTTGTGACAGAAATTCTAAGTGTGAGGAATTCTATGTGTGAGATTTTATCGTGAGTAACTTTCTGTGCGAGCTATTTTCCGTGAGAGCAATTCTATGTGTGAGAAATTTGTTGTGTGAGTATTTATGTGTTTAAGTATTTTTGTGTGTGAGTATTTTTGTGTGTGCGTAGTTTTTCGTGTGAGTATTTTTGTGTGTGAGTATTTTTGTGTGAGAGTATTTTTCTGTGTTTTAATTTTTTGTATTAGTATTTTTCTGTGTTATCATTTGTTTGTGTTAGCATTTTTCTGTGTTAGTATTTTTCTGTGTTATCATTTTTGTGTGTATTTTTGTGTGTTAGTATTTTTCTGTGTGAGTATTTTTGTGTGAGAGTATTTTTCTGTGTTTTAATTTTTTGTATTAGTATTTTTCTGTGTTATCATTTGTTTGTGTTAGCATTTTTCTGTGTTAGTATTTTTCTGTGTTATCATTTTTGTGTGTATTTTTGTGTGTTAGTATTTTTCTGTGTGAGTATTTTTCTGTGTGAGTATTTTTCTGTGTGAGTATTTTTCTGTCTTAGTATTTTTCTGTGTGAGTATATTTCTGTATGAGTATTTTTCTGTGTGAGTATTTTTCTGTGTAAGTATTTTTCTGTTTTAGTATTTTCGCGGTAAGTCAGTGTGCGATCCAACCTTACACCCATCTTGTGTTGTAGCCGTACTGTGTTCCAGCTCCTGTCCTTGCCATCTGATCTGAATTTTTATTTTTGCTTCTCCATTTCGGAGTATCCTGAAAAACGACAGAAAATAACATGATCTGATATCACACTGGTCGGGGTAGTTTAACAATGGAATACACGTGCTGACATCTGCTGAAATTGATTTGCATACACCTGCGCCTGGTACTACAGCGGGGTAAGGCCAGAGCTCAGTGCCAGGCTATTCTACACTTAAGGCGAGGATAACTACTTGCATGCATTCCACCTCACCCCACCCGCCAAATAAATCGGGAAATTGAAAGTATAGATAACATGACGTAACGTAAACAGGTAAACAAATTGTTGTCAACAAACTAAAAGAATGAGAGATTCGTGTTTTTTGCCAGATATATAACTAATAACATTTTAAAAAGTTGTTGTTGTTACTGTTATTGAATATAAACGATAAGCAACTTTATTCTTTTGTGCGCTCTGAAAAAGGCGTTTAGTGGCTGGTTGTGGTAGTTTTCTTCACATCCCGAGCGTGCTGATAAAGATAGACCGTGTTCCTCCAGGCTGTTGTGTTATGCTTAGCTTCATCTACGTCTCGCTTACTACGACGGGAATCACGTCGATCCTCTCCTCGATAGCCAGACTGTAATGAGAAATGTCTGTTTCTAGGGCCTAGGGACAACTGCATGGAATGCAATGTGTTCGCCTGATCCTAACATACTTGATCAGCGTGTTTTGCCTGACCAGACGTTCGTATCCTCTCCCCTAATCGAATCCCGCAAGTTTCAAGCGAACCCTAGTCTCATGGGAGGTAAGATCAGAGCCCTTGCCTACTGAGATACCTCCAGGCCTCTCGACTGGACGTCTTGCCACTAGTCCAAGGCAGCTTGAAACAAGAGAGACAGGTTCATGACCAGCACCGTGTCTTCCTTACTATATATAATCCAAATATGGATGTAAAAAAAACAACCTTTAATGATGTCACCATCAACTCTTACAACGTGCATCAACTATACAAAACGTCAATTTAGTTAGATGAAACACAAGTTACAAAATATTGTGTTTCCTTCATCTTCGAAAGCATTTTCTTCTTCGCACTTATCCATAATTGTATAAAGTTGTATTGTACTGCCACAGCCTCACTGTATTATTAATGTGTTAAAATCTTGACTGAAGCTAAAGAAAAAAAACCCGACTAAACCTTTAAAAAGGCTTTCCTCTTCTGCCCCATCGCAGTTTTTGTGGTGCTAAAAGAAGTACTTAGCCCTTGAAAGTATATTCCTCTCCTAACATACGCAACTAAAAATTGTTTAGCCCCTGAAAGTATTTTCCTCTCCTCCCTACTCAATTAAAACAAAGGCGCGCAACCCTTGAAAGTATTTTTCTCTCCTCCTTACTCAACTAAAAAAGCACTCGGCCCTGGAAAGTATTTTTCTCTCCTAACATACTCAACTAAAAAGTGCTTAGTCCTTGAAAGTATTTTCCTTCTGTATCTGCTCAACTAAAAAAAGCACTTATCTATTTAAAGTACTTTCCTCTCCTTCCCTTCTCAACTACAAAAGCTCTACACCATTAAATGTATTTTCCTCTCCTCCTTACTCAACTAAAAAAAGCACTCAGCCCTGGACAGTATTTTCCTCTCCTAACATACTTAACTAAAAAAAGCATAACCCTTGAAAGTATTTTCCTCTCCTAGCTGCCCAACTAAAAAAGGGCTTAGCCCTTTAAAGCACTTTTCTCTCAGTCTTTATGAGGCTAAAACACCAGCACTGAGCCATTTAACTAATTCACTCCGTGAAGCAGACATTCGGCTCACAAAGTTTCTGAAAATGCCGTAGAGTCGATACTTTGGCTTGAGCAGTTGAGATACTTATATGTTCTGGTTTCTTTATACCAAATATTCAAAAATGTATAAATATACATGAACTTTGAAGTGGCAGATTTGCATTGCACAATTACACGTTCAGAGGATCAACGTGTTCCGTAATGATTGAGTTCAAACGTTGTTTTCTCCACCACAACCCCACTAACAAAATCAGTAAGCCCTTAAAAGCCCTTTCCTCTATTAACCTATCCTAGTTTTTGTGACGCCAAAAATGTACCGAGCCCTTAAAAACGCTTTCCTCTCTTCCCTACTCGATTATAAATGTGCCAAGCCCCTAAAAGCCCTTTCCTCTCTTAACCCACCGTAATCTTTGTGACGCTAAAAATGTGATAAGCCCTTAAAAGCGTCTCTTTCCTCTGCTACTCCACTAAAAATACACTACACCCTTAAAAGCGCTTGCCCCTCTCACCTACCCCACTAATAATTCACTAAGCCCTTAAAGGCGCTTCTCCTCTAAAAATGCACTAAGCCCTTAAAAGCGTTTCTTTCCTCTCCCACAGCACTAAAAATGCACTAAACCCTTAAAAGCGCTTTCCTCTCCTCTCCTATCCTAGTAAATCTGGCACTAAAAAGCACTAAAGCCCTTAAAAGCGCTCCCTCCCTCATCATCTCGGATGGCTGGAGTTTGAACCCCCCCCCCCCCCCCCCCCCCGGGTCAAAGAACATGAACCAACCAATGGCAGCCATCTGTTATATTCAGCCCGGCGCGACAACACAACGTCTGCTCTGTGACACAGCTGCCATGTTTACAAACTCCTTGTTCGCCGACTGTATTTCGTTTGTTCTTAGCTAGTTCGGGATCAGAATTAGCAGAATTAACAATTTAAGGTAAGGTGTAGACTTATTTTCTACCTTTTGTAGCGGTTTTGACTAGAAAAGTGTTATAATTTTCTTTGAACTTTTCGCACAGTGGCTAGAACTAGCATTTCGGCAGTTCAAAGATGTCACGCATCCTAGGTCCGCTTGACTAACCGAAACAGGGTAGGTTTCCATCTAACGTTCCGTTACCTACAGGTGGAATGTTATAACATGTACCTTCTACCGGGAACGGTTGAAAGGAGAAAACATGCTTTCGTTTAACAGTGCGAAGATTCGCCGTCAGCGATCGGCGATTCGACTTCCCTGGTTCACGGGGTCATGAGAAGGAACTTGAAAAGGTCAGGACTACAGGCCAAGCGATCGCTTGGGCGGTTTCTTTGAAATATTGGTCGTTCTTTCGGTTTGAGGTGAAGAGTAAAGTGGAAAGAAAGATGAAAGTCGTTGTTTGAATTACGTAAAGTTAGGCTAGTCGAACACTCGTACGTGAGATTAAGGTCCAGGGCTTACCGGCTGAGGTGTTTGTTCGTTGTCGACTTTAGATGCTCTTTCCCTAAAGTCGTGAATTTAGTATTGAATAACTGGTTGTTATCGATGGTCATGTTGTTGTTATCAATTATGATAATACTGCTGAATAATAAGTTGTGGTTAGTTATTAATGTTTTTTTAATCAGTTACTGAAATACTGCCGACAAATAACAATTTAACTGGTAGTTGGTTATCAATGTTAATCATGTTATCATTCATTGAAATACTGTCATATGATAACTTACACTTATCAATGTTAATTTTTTTATCAGTTATTGAAATTCTGCCAAATAATAACTAATAACTTGTAGTTAGTTATCAATGTTAATGGCGTTATCAGGTATGGGAATAATAACTTGTAATTAGTTATCATTGTTAATTTTGTTATCGAATTATAACGAATCGCCTTCTTCTTCTTCTTCATCGTACGCTGTTTACAGCGATATTTACGTTGCACTGTTTTATTTTGTTAAGCCTGTGGCTCAGTGCATCCGATTTCAACAGGCGTTTCTGTAGGATTGCCCTCCTTAGCCTTTGGCTGTCCCCAGCCTAACTGCAAGGCAGCTGTTGTTTTTGGTCAGAGTTGTCTCTCTTAGGAAGTTGTCTTGCCCACTCGTGTATATAGGGTTTGGCAATGATATGATGGACTATGTACTAGTTTGTACTATCCCGGAAGAGAGGCAGCCCAGTGGGACTGTGTCCCAGGATCGTCACGTCCTGTCAGAAACGTAACATATGCATGTGAGTGAGGCATCTCTTTGCTCCCGTTATTTTCTCGGCTCATCTGCAGTGATGGCACGCCTAGCATTCCCCGCCACCTGGGATGTTGTCACAATAGGGCAGGAGGTGCAATGTCCGCTGCACTGCATCTCTTCATCGTCCATTGGAATGACTGATAGCAGACAGAGATAAAGAGTGAGGCAGGAGTGCATTTTACCAGGTGCATTTCTGCGGCTCGACCGGGCCGGGCTGACACGCAAGCCCCAGCCATGTCGTAGCCTCCCATCACAGAGGTGTTGAGATTTAGGGCGAGATTCTGGCTTAGAGGCGTTCGGCCGTAGTCCATCAGATGGTAGCTTCGCACCATTGGCTTATCAGCCAAGGACGTGGACCAAATGTCAGCGACCTGTGATTCCTCTCGAAAGAGTGCATTTTACCAGGGGACAAGCCTGGTCATGGCACGGAGATGTTGTTTGCCTGGTGTGCGGACATATCTCATGGTCAAGGGTTGAGTCTCAGCAGTTCGCAGTGAGGTAGCTGATCTACTGCTTAAGACACCCCGACCGAGAACTAAGTCTTCTACTAGTGTTATATCTAATCGATAATTAACTGTTTAGTTAGTTATCAGTGTTGTGGACATGTTATCAGTCATCGGAAACACCTTGATAAACAGACATAGGTTGTTGTTGTGAAGGCCACTCGTACATGAGTAAATTTTTGTCCTAGCGACGTTTCTTTTGGTGTAGGGTTACAATTGCTCTTCTTATATGCCGAAACGTACTTGACAAGGTGAACTGGTGTCATATAGACTGTAGTGCAATGTGTGGCTCTTCAGTAAGCTCGCCAGTATGGGGAATACTGTGTCAACTCCCATCTCGATACAACCCGTTTCCACCTGTGAACAGGGTCGAGGACTTGAGGTGGGCGGGGGCTTGATCATTATATTTCAACCATCCCAGCCTGCTCTTAACTCCCCAACAGATATTTGCAGGAACAGACAATTCATAGTACAGAGGAAACCTCAACAGACATAGGCGGAGCAAACAATTCACAGTACAGAGGGAGGGGACGGCGTGTGCTAGTGGTTAAGTGACACGGTTCACAAGCCGAAGGTGCTAGGTTCGATCCCCATTACAGCACCGGCCGCTTCCCCGGGGAAGCAAACCCTTAGAAAATGCAGGAGGAAGCAGACCCTTACATAAAATGGATGCTGAAGTCGAATGCACTGGGCCGACAGGCGCAAAAATAAAAAGCACAATGCAACGTTCACCGCCTTTGGGTTTAGAGAAATAAGGCGATCGCCAAAGAAAAAAAAAATTATGGAGTACCCCTCCAACCTCATTGCATGTGGGTAAGAAGAAGTTATAAATAGTGCTACATACTGTTATATTGACCTTTTACTGATTGTGCTACTGGGCCAACTGCCTCAAAGTTGTTTGATCCAAAATACCAACAACGTCACACAATCTTACTTGTTATTGTTTTGGATCGAAAGTTGAGGTCAAGATGCTGATCAGTCCATGAGCTGCAGTAGTCAACATCTCATAGCTGAATGACTGCTAGCGTCAGGACCATCGAACCAGAACTGCGAATACCCTTCTACACCTTCAGGCGGTGATCCTGGATAACAGGCTGCAACAGAGAAGACTGGCTAAGGAGAAGGGATCGAAGAGAAATTGGTAACCATTAAAAAATGCCTGCTGACGTCGGATGTGTCGGACATAAAAGTGCAAATATCTCAGTCAAGCTGTAAACTACGACACAACGCGTTCCATTCTCCGGACTAAATCCTGCTTCTTGCTAACTCTTCTCATGGATTGTTAGCGGGCAATTGAGAAGTAACGATAAAGGATCAAAAGTCGATAAAAACATATAGGTATTGGCTCAGTGACCGTACGAGAACAAAAACATAACGACACGAACGTTACAGGCACAAACTCTTCGTCAGGAACAAAGAACAACGACACGAACAATATCTACGAACTCTACCGCTCATCTTACACCATGCTTTTTTTGTTTGGTGTAGTTAGTCATTTTCGTTCGTTTATTTTCCCTGGCGAAAACCTTGTTTAGGTTTTTTGTTCTGCCAGTCGCTGAGCCACTACCTCTATGTGTATTCTTTTCTTTTTGTTTCTTTTTTGCGCTCGCCTTATTTATTCCCCAAGGCGGTGTGCGTTGCACTGTGGTTTTTATTTTGCACCTGATGCCCAGTGCATCCGACTTCAGCATGCATTTTATCTAAGGGTCTGCTTCCTCCTGCATTTTCTAAGGGTTTGCTTCCCCGGGGTAATGGCCGGTGCTGTGATGGGGATCGAACCTAGCACCTTCGGTTGTGAGCCGTGTCACTTAACCACTAGCCTGTCCTCAAACCTGTATGTGTTTTTATCAACTTTTGACGGGAAGGAAGACTAACGTCTGGTCGGGCAAAACATACTGGCCAAGACCCTCACATTGTCTTCCTCGTAGCCCTTCCTGAAAGTGGACTGTTTCCATTGCAGCATGGCTAACAAGGTGAGGGATCGACGTGATCCCCATAGTAGTGAGCGGCACGTAGATGAAGCAAAACATAAGCACAACCGCCTGGATTACTCCGGTGCACATTCATCAGCACGCTCGGGATGTAAAGATAGCTATGACTACCCGCCACAGCGTTTTTTAGGACGCCCAAAAGAGAAATCCTTCTCATTGTGGGCATTCAACAACAACAAGAACAACAACAATCAACCTTCGGCCTTTAGTACCGCTACAAGTTCGATCTATTTGTTTTGGGCCGAGAAGCATACAACGCTCTTGCCCTAGATCTAACTACACTAAATTCTAAAGTAAAGGCAGGTCTACATATTTCAAAGACAAAGGTTGTTTTATAGCCAGCCGACTCCACTACCAGTGGGGAGGAAGTGTTACAGATGGATATGAGGGTTTAGCGTTTCTAAAGTATTGAGAACCAGTTGACTATCATTAAAGGTTTGTATCAAAAACAATAATTTTTTAAACTTTTGTTTCTTTGAAGCAGCAGATTTAAGGCCAGCCAAAATGTGATATCATTGAAATCAGTAACTTGTAGTTATAAAGCACAGGTGCGCGCGCGTGTACACACACACATCCATAACCACGTGTACACATACACACGCGCCTATAAACATAATCACACACGTGCACTTACGCCCACCCACATACACACTCACATATACACGCACATATATACACACGCACGCTCACACATACACACATTCTCACATACACGCACGCCCACCCACATACACACTCAGTCACACATACACGCACGTCCACCCACATGCACACTCAGATACACGCACATATATACACACGCACGCTCACACATACACACATTCTCACATACACGCACGCCCACCCACATACACACTCATATACACGCACCTATATACACACACACACATTCCCACATACATGCATGCCCACATACACACACATACACGCACGCCCCCTCCCCCCACACACACACACACATACACGCACGCCCACCCATATACACGCACGCCCATTCACATACGCACACATATACACTCTCACGCACGCTCACACATATACACACATTTCCACACACACACACACATACTCATACTTACATACACGCACACATATTTCCACACATACTCATACTTACATACACGCACACATATTTCCACACATACTCATACTTACATACACGCACACATATACACTCGAACGTCCACAATATACGTCCACAATATCAGTACATCTTATTTCGAAATACTTGTACACATCTCCCCATTGAAGATAATCCTATGCCTATTAAACATTATGGTATTTGTACAAATACAGAAACGTATGTTTTAGAGGAACCACGGGAAGAGGAGACTAACCTCTGGTCAGGCACAACACACTGATCAGACATAATATTAGTCAAGGTCAAGCAAAATATACTGGCCAACAACCCTACCTTGACTTCCTTCTCCTTCTTCTTGGAAATAGAGATTAGGGATCGACATGTTCCCCGTAGTAGTGAGCGACACACACATGAAGCCAAGCAAAGCACAACCGACTGGGGGACACCGGTCCAACTTCATCAGCAGGCTCGGGATGTGATGAAAGCTACTGCAACCCGCCATTTTCAGGGCACACAAACGGGTAATCTTCCTCATCGTGGGCACTCAACAACAACAACATCCCAGGGCCTTAGTCTCCTCTACATTCCCGATTGGGTCAGTAGCACAACGGTAGGTCAATATAATTGAAAGAAGGTCCCACAGCCGACGGACTCACCGCCGCTGAGGATGAAGTGTTAAAAACTCCCAATGAGTATCAGCTTTGTTGAAGTGAATATAACTATAGATTTGTGCAGGTAGTGTATGGTGACAAAAGTGTGTCGAAGACAACGGTGAAAAACTGGACAACGGTGTTTAAATAAGGACGAAGAAGTTTAACGAAAAGATCTTCCGAGACCAGGTCAGGCGAAAATTGTTACGTCAGAAGACGCCATCTCCAAAATTGGTGCAGCAATTTGGGTGGACCGTCGCCGAAGCTTACGTTCGTGACACTTTTGTCATCATACACTGTCTGCATTCTGCGAAGAATGTCAACTGGTCGACATCCTTCAGCTGTTAGAAACCGAATCACCGCTCGCTGATCAACTCTGGGCGGATTCCGTATCACACCCGCCATGTTTTCAACGGTCTGATGGGGAAACAATGAGTCGGGGGATAATGAATTTTTGCAAACTTCACAATTGGTATGTGCTGTTTATATCAGAAGTGACGTCATCATGCGCATCGTACATATGTTCACTTGGTACTGTTAGGTCCTGTTTCATTTGAACACACCTCGTATTTAACACAAATATTGTTAAAATGTATTCAACAGATGTGTACTGCAACGAGGAAGCAATGTGAACTATGTCTTACAATGTGAAAGCTACAATATGAATAATTTATTTGCGGGAAAGCAAAGACATTAACATTCACATGAAAGCAGTGACGCTTGCATTCACGTGAAAGCAGTGACGCTTGCATTCACGTGAAAGCAGTGACGCTAGCATTCACATGAAAGTAGAACGTTTGATCACGGCGCTCAAATTATTACATGACATTCCGAATTCTTGGATTGAAGCATGGAACAAGTCTTGTCAGAGAAAGAACAGAGACAACTAACATTTGTGAGTATATCTGCTTGTTGTCATTTCTTTTGTTTCGTTTCTCTAAAACATCGTGTTTTGTTTTTAAACTTCTACATTCAGAGCAGTTTAAAGATAGAGGTAGCGGCATCATCATCATCATCGTCAGTTCCGTGACCTGAAAAGTCGGCAAAGCACAAATACTGCAGGTTGTTGAGCCAGTCCAACTGGTCCACTCGGTCTCGTGCCATAATATTTGTTCTAGATATGGACTTTCCCTCCACGCTCTGATGTTGTCTTCCCATATCTTTTTCTTCCTCCCTCTTTTACGCTTTCCAGGCGCAGTACCTTGCAGGATCGTCTTGGTCAACCTAGAGGATCTTGAAACATGCCTATACCATGTGAGCTTGGTCAACCCAGACCATCTTGAAACATGCCCATACCATGTGAGCTTGGTCAACCCAGACGATCTTGAAACATGCTTATACCATGTGAGCTTGGTCAACCCAGACCATCTTGAAACATGCCCATACCACGTGAGCTTGGTCAACCCAGACTATCTTGAAACATGCCCATACCACGTGAGCTTGTGTGCGTTTACCATACTGCTGAGGATTATGTTGCACGACATGGTGCCAAATACAGATGTGTTAGCGCGATTGGATGTCCAGCATACACACCATGATATGTGAAGCATAACTGAGATGGGTTGGTGATGTGGTACGCATGTTCGATCAACATCTACCAAAAGAAGAGCTGCTCTGTGGTGAACCCCAAAATGCCAAGAGAGCAAGTGGTTGGCAGCGGAAAATGTACAAGGGCACACTTAATAGATTACTAACGAATAAAAAAAATGAAATGAGCTGAAGCAGATCCCCTAGATCGAACTGGGGGAGGAACATGCACCTGGAAACCATTTGCCTTACGCAACATGGAAGTCACTAAATATAGTTCAAAATGGTGTTTCATCATGCAGGAAGAACTTGAAGAGATGGGGATACAGGGGTGATGAGACATGGGACTGTGGAACAACAC
This sequence comes from Ariolimax columbianus, assembly GCA_036924085.1. Taxonomy (NCBI): domain Eukaryota; kingdom Metazoa; phylum Mollusca; class Gastropoda; order Stylommatophora; family Arionidae; genus Ariolimax; species Ariolimax columbianus. Next base: position 10,616,951 of record JAVGWX010000024.1, read on the forward strand.
AAGACCTAGACCATCTGATGATCTGCCCAAACCTGGAAGCATGCAATATGGATGACATGTGGAGGGGTAATGACAAGGCAATTCAGGTGGCTGAACATTGGATACTTAATGTCTGATCTGGTGCCAAACACACGGAAAGTACGTAAGAAATCTCACTACATGACCATATCCACAGCACCGTAATCAAGCAATATACTTACGGAAGCCGTAGATACGCCACGGATTAGAATGTACACCGACGGATCAGTGCTGCACAGCGGGACATTAGGCTGGGGCTTCTCGGCTAGAGTGAGAGGTCAGGTCGTGGCTGAGTGGAGTGGGGCATACATGTCAACAACCTATCGTTTGAGAATGGAGATGGCATCAGTGACCTCAGCTTTGGGATGGATATCTGAGACTTCTTTAAGAAACAGTCAACGTGACTGATGAGCAAACCGTACTTCAGAAGGTATGCCAGGAGTGCAGTGACGTCGATTTTCAGAAACAGATACAATGTATAGATGGGCCGGACACGTGGTACGCACGTTTGGCAACAGATGGACACCAAAAGCGATGACCTGATGGCCCTACTCCTTAAAACGATTCCATAGACGTCCGTCCACCAATGAGATGGAGGAATGTCCCGCGAGAAGCCTTTGACCCGACGTGGTACTTCAGGACGGAGGTGGATTTCACCAACAGTTGGCTACTTGGCATTAGGCAATTAAACGTCGGGATGAACGATTCTAGACACATACTTCTCCGTTTCATCAGCACATGTTGTTGTCCAGTGCTACTTCTTCCCTCTTGGGTATTTTTTTCATGGCAGCGTGTTGTAGTGGCGCTTTATATATCCAAGAGCACGCTGACATTGGTGGAGTGGGTTCTCCTGGCTGTAGTGCAATGAAAGGCTTTTCAATCTGATCATCACTAGGGGGAACACAGTCTCGATCCCCCACCTCATTGACCAGATCGTTGTAACACAATCTGTTTCTCTGTGCGCGTTGTACATTTGAGGTGGGGGGGGGGGGAGGGGATCTAGGTCAGAATGTTTCACCTGACCCTGAAGTGAGGTGGGGGGGGGGGATCTAGGTCAGTATGTTTCACCTGACCCTGAAGTGAAGTGGGGGGGGGGGTATCTAGGTCAGTATGTTTCACCTGACCCTGAAGTGAGGTGGGGGGGGGATCTAGGTCAGTATGTTTCACCTGACCCTGAAGTGAAGTGGGGGGGGGGTATCTAGGTCAGTATGTTTCACCTGACCCTGACGTGAGGTGGGGGGGATCTATGACAGTATGTTTCACCTCACCCTGACGTGAGAGGGATCTAGGTCAGTATGTTTCATCTGACCCTGAAGTGAGGTGGGAGGGATCTAGGTCAGTATGTTTCACCTGACCCTGAAGTGAGGTGGGAGGGATCTAGATCAGTATGTTTCACCTGACCCTGACGTGAGGTGGGGGAATCTAGGTCAGTATGTTTCACCTGACCCTGACGTGAGGTGGGAGGGATCTAGATCAGTATGTTTCACCTGACCCTGACGTGAGGTGGGGGGATCAAGGTCAGTATGTTTCACCTGACCCTGACGTGAGGTGGGGGGATCTAGGTCAGTATGTTTCACCTGACCCTGACCTGGGGTGGGGGGGGGGGCGGGAGGGAGTCTTGGTCTTGGTCAGTTTGTTTCACCTGACCCTGACGTGAGATGGGAGTCTTTGTCAGTGTGTTTGGTCTGACCCTGACGTGAAATGGGAGTCTTGGACAGTGTGTTTCACCTGACTGACTAGAGATATCTTCACCAGTAGACTTCACCTAGCTCTTAAGTGAACTACTTAGCGCTCGACATAACCTTATGAGAGAAGACTACACCGAAATGGTTGGACGGAAAATTAAAAATCATCTGAAGCTACTCATGCCGAATTTTGATAACTCTTAAGGCTGTTTCTTTGGTAGCAGGTTACAGTGGCTCCTCCTACGTCCAATTATTTTGGTTGTTGTCCGGTTCATTATTATAGATCTGTCATTGATATTACCAGCGTAAGACTTACCCTCCATGTGACCCTAGGTTGGAAGTATAGCTGAGGTCTTTATCTGTCAACATTTGATCTTAGGATCTCACAATGAGGTCACTACAGTCTTAAGATTATCTGCACCTTAGCCAATTGGAAAATCTTGTACTGCCCCTGGCCTGATATTACATATACGACCAAGGTTTTAGTTAGTCAAGGTGTACAGGCTGGATGTGGTACTCTTTGTTATATGGTTCTTTTGTTAACTTTATGGTTGTGCTGGTTTTTACATTGATGATGGGGAGACAGACAGAGACAGAGAGGGAGAGGGTGGGAGTTAGGCAATGAGAGAGACAGAGAGATAGTGGGATTATGGGAGATAGTGAGAGGGAGTTTGAGAGAGAAGGAGTGAAAGTGAGTGAAGGTGAGAGTGAGAGTATGTGGAAGTGAGAGATTGAGAGAGGGAGAGAAAGAGTGTTATAAATGAAGAGAGAGAGAGTGAAAGTGAGAAAATGTAAGATGATAGAATGAGAGAGGAAGTCAGACTGAGAAAATTTAAGTGAGAGAGTGATGTATCACATCAGCTAATTTATAAAGTCACAGCAGAAACTGTCATCTGGGCTGAAGTGTTAGATATTTCATTGTGCTAAACCACATCTTATATGATGTGGGAGTGACCTGTTCCCTTCCTCTCTACCTGTTCTTCCCTAACCGTAGCTCGTGTACGAATATACACATTTACCGTTTTACAGCTGGAGCGTGCCGGTAGCGGGTGTTGAACCCCGTACCTTTACCACTACTGTAATCCGACCAGTAGCAACCTATTTAACCCACATTTCGGCACGTGCTGTATTCAAAATAGGGCCCTTTCCTCCTCCTCCGTGTCACGTGCCCTCAAATTATGAACTCTTAAGAGACCTCTCACGTGTCGACAGGTGCTCGCGCAGGCATTAACCAATAAAACTGCAGGACCTGATAAAAACAGGACAATAAAGGTAATCTATGCTGGCACACTTCGAGTCCTCGTGCGTAGAAATCTTGTCGGGTCCTGTCTGATTTTCATAATATAACTAAACACTTGTTTAGTTTCACGTAGAGAGGGGCTGGTGGCTAAGGAGATCTCGTGCTAGTTTTCTAGTCAGAAGGAAATGAGTTCAGACTCCAATAACGAGATAGGTGTTTTTTTGCTGTTAGTTAGTTGCCTGTGGCGAGCAATGATTGCGAAATCATCAGATGGTTTTGTCTTGATGATGTAACTTGCGCTGTATTTGGATTTATAGTGAGAAAGAAACTGCGCTGGTCAACAACCTCACTGTCTGGTCCCGAGCTACCCTGGATCGGTGGCAAGACATCGGTTAAGATGACTGGAGGTATCTCAGAATGCAGGCACTCTGATCCCACCTCCCTTGAAACCGACCAGGAGTGGCTTAAAACTCCCGGGATTCGATCGCCAACCTTTTCCGTTCATTATTTTAAGAGGGAGTCAGCTACTTGCCTTACTTCTCGACCACATCGACCAATTTTTGGTTTTTGGTTGCTGTTATGGTACGAGTTAAATACAAGACTATATTGCACAATGCACTGCGACTACAGGGACGCGTGACCTATTTTCCTCGACCCCATTTAATATAAGTAATGAGCGTATTAGTAGAGCACTCGTTTTTCACATCAAAACGCGGGGTTCAACACGGTCTGGTCGACCCTGGTGTATACAGATACTTGGCTTACCTTTAGGTAAGGAAAGATAGCGAGGGAGGCAGCTGTCGCACCACCTAACAAACGGTGGATTGGTACAATGTGGTCTCGAGGTAAGGTGCCCATCTCGTGTGCCGGAGGTCGCTGGTTCGAATCACGGTGGAGACCGGGATTTGTTTCAGGTGTATCTTCTGGTAAAAATTGCTATGATCTCTGGGTATTTTTGTTGTGTTTTTTCTGTGTGTTTTTTTTTTCCATTCGCCTTATTACTCTAATCCCCAAGACACTGCAGTTTTTATTTTGCGCCTGTTGGCCCAGTGCATCCGACCTTAGCATTCATTTTATTTAAGGGTCTGCTTCCTCCTGCATTTTCTAAGGGTTTGCCTCCCCGTGGTAACGGCCGGTGCTGTGATGTGGATCGAACCCAGCATCTTCTTGCTGTCAGCCGTGTCACTTAACGACTAGCCCACGCCGCCCCCCTCTGGGTCGACTCCCGTGTTCAGTGTCGAGCACGTTAGGAATCTATTGGCAGTTGGAAATCGAAAAGAGTACACTTGACGGCAGCTGCCCGGAACAAATTTAAAAATTCTAGTAAAAAAATGTAACCAAATTATTTGAACTTTCCCCGAGGCTTAGTACACCGCAGGGAGTTTCAAATACCTGCTGAGTAAAGCCGAAGGAATTCGGCTACCTTTCTTCTTTTTCTTCTTCGTTCGTTCTCGGTCTCCCGTTACCAAGCCCTGGAAAGGGTTTTGCAAGTATCAGGATGTAGTCCGGAGAACGGAATGCGTTGTGTCGTGGTTTACAGCTTGATTGCGATATCTGCACCTTTCGGCCGGACACGTCCGACTTCAATAGGAATTTTTGAGTACTGGTTTGCCTTCCCTCTTCGATCTCTTCTCCTTAGCCAGTCTGCCCTGCTGCAGCCTGTTATCCAGGACCACCGAATGGAGGTGTAGAAGGGTCTTGGCAGCTCTGGTTCGCTGGCCCTGACACTAGCAGTCAACTATGGGTCGCTGACCCCTGCAGCTCATGCGCTACTCAGCGTCTTGATCACTGGCCACATGTCAACGGACATTAACATGCCTGTTTGAATAACAGTTGTCCAAGTATCCAAGTAGAAATAAGTATCTAACACTCCATCCCCCACAGCAGTGTCTGGTTTGGGGAACTACCTTGACCTTTACTTTCGTCATGTGACATTCTTTCCAGAACGTAGTCTCCATCACGGCTGCATTAACCACATGCGTTTTGGGGTGCAATCATGTCTGTGTCATACATTCAAGGGCCCAACTGTAGTCGGGGCCCTATGCTTCTCGTGGGGCTGAAAAAGCCAATTTAATCAAGGGAGTGAGCTATTTGTATCGTCTTCTTTATTTGTTTTAAAACTCCTACTACCAAGCCCTTAAAAGAGCTTTTCACGTTGCATGGTGTTGTTCGGTGACCGGAATACATTTTGTCGTAGTGTACAGCTTGACTGCGATATTTGCACGTTTCGGGGTCCGACACATTCAACCGCAGCAGGAATTTTTTTATACAGGCTTAACCTTCCCTCTTCGATCCCTTCTCCTTAGCCCAGTCTGCTCTGCTGCAATTGCTATCCAGGACCACCACGTGGAGATGGAGAAAGGTCTTAGCAGGTCTGGGTCGCTGACCGCTACAGCTCATGTACCGCTCAGCATCTTGATCCCAACTACTAGTATAACCAGACAAGCACTGGATTGAAACCCACAGGGAAAGAAAGCAAGCAGACCAAAAACTACCGGTCACTGGAATAGGAAACGAGGTGAATCGGTTGAGATGAATAGAACCAGTGGACGATCGAATCCCACACGTTTTCAAATAACCCCTGGTCTCGCGGGAGGTTGGACAAGAAGAACCATTACGCAACTATCACAGTCAAACATGGACATGCAGCACACCGTAAAAAATCGCTACCTTGCAACCAGCGAATGAACAAGTGTGCGAAGCTCTTGACAGATGTAAAAGACAGTACAAGCAGCTGAAACGCTTATAGACCATAAGGAGCAGGCAGAAAAGCAAGTGGTCATTTTCATAGATGCCTTCTCAGTGTTAATGGCACTCAAGAATCAGCACAAAAATGAACTCGGTGCTCTGGCAGACTCGTTCGAACGCCTGTCCTAGTGCTTCAAAAATTAGCACAGTCCAGGGGAGACCAGCCCACTGCAACATTCCAGGCAACGAGGAAGCAGACAGACTCGCCAAAGCGGGAGGAATGCTGCAGCAGAGTGATACAGAAATCACATACAATGAGACAAAAGCATTCGTTAGGTCAACGTACAGAGCAAAATGGAAAGAAGACTATCCTGACCACATAGAAAACGATGCCTACCATCAACTCTCCAGGCGAGACAGGTAATCATTCTCCGGCTACGCACAGGTCACAACAGACTTAGATGTCATCTGTACAAGTTCAAGATTGGCACTACAGAACTTTGTGCCTGCGGCACAGCCCCCATGAAGGCAGAACATATTTTGCAGTCCTGTCCACTGTATACCGACAAAAGAAGTAGTATTTGGCAACAGCCAGTGTCCTTCCACAGAAGCTGTACGGAAGTGTACCGAGCCTTGAGTCGACTGCTGCCTTTGTTAGAGTCATTGAAGTTTAGGTCTGAAGACGAATGAGGAAGAGAAGAAACGGTACAATGACATTTTGTACTGAAATATGAAATATATAAATAATGTACTAATTTCTGGTAGCACAACTATCTGTTTAGCACTCTTGTCCAGTTTTGCAGGTGGTATTAGAAAATCGACCAAATGACAACGCCGACAAGGCCAAATCTTCTTCTTCGTACGCTGTCAGACGTCAACTTGTATTTGTTCGAAGAAAGCAGCAGTCATCCTGAGGCTGTCGACACTGCCATAGAGCTTGTCTAGTGTTGGCACTGGTGATGGCCACGTGTGCTTTCTCTGGTCCTCGTATGTGGGGCAATTTTGCAGCAGATGTTCAGCGGTCATTTTCCCTGTGCCACGGGTGCATTCATCAGTAGCACCCATCTTCAGTTTATTGAATAGATGGTACCTCAGTCTGTTGTGGCCTGTGCGGAGTCTGAAGACTACGACCTGCTCTCTTCTATTCAACTTGTAATAGGCATCATTTTTGTGTGTAGCCAGTATGTTCTGTATCCCATTTGGCCATGTATCTATCTCTAATAAACCGTTTGGACTCTTCGTAGGTCACACTAGAATCTGGTTGTGGTAACCTTGCACCTTCTTTTGCCAGTCTGTCTTCCCCTCCTCGTTGACTTGAATGTTGCAGTTGGATGGAACCCACTGTACCATAACTCTTTTGGGTGTGGACTACTGGCATAGTTGACAGAGTACTGAAAGTCGTTTAGTTCTGAATTTTTTGTGCTATAACCACGGACAGGGCATCTGTAAGTAAGACTATCTAGATTTCATTTCTTTCGCCTATCAGCATTGTTTGTAATAGAGCATTGTTTGTAATGGAGCATTGTTTGTAATGGAGCATTGTTTGCGAATGCCCACAGTGATTTGGTTACTCTTTGTGCGCCCTAAAAAGGGCGTTACGTTGCGGATTCTCGTAGCTTTCTTCACATCCCGAGCGTGCTGATGAAGGTGGACCAAGTCCTCCAGGCGGCTGTGCTATGCTTGGCTTAATCTACGTGTCGCTCACTACTGCGGGGATCACGTCGAACCTCACCTTGTTCGCCGGAGGACAACAGTCCGTTTCCAGGACGACCAAAGAGGAGGTCAGGTGAGGGTCTTGACCAGTATATTTCTCCTGACCCTGCCTAACATTGTCTGATCAGTGTGTTTTGCCTGACCAGACGTTAGCCTCATCGTCCCCTACTGCAACATTCAATGCCAAATGATTAAGGACTACCTTCATAGAAAAGTGGACATAGTTTAGCACATTTATAATCCGATATTGTCATTGCAACGTCATAACGGGAAGGAAGACACGTCTGATCAGATAAAACATACTGATCTGTTCTGTTAGTCAGGGTCAGGTAAAACATACTGATCTGTTCTGTTAGTCAGGGTCAGGTAAAACATACTGATCTGTTCTGTTAGTCAGGGTCAGGTAAAACATACTGATCTGATCTGTTAGTCAGGGTCAGGTAAAACATACTGATCTGTTCTGTTAGTCAGGGTCAGGTAAAACATACTGATCTGTTCTGTTAGTCAGGGTCAGGTAAAACATACTGATCTGATCTGTTAGTCAGGGTCAGGTAAAACATACTGATCTGTTCTGTTAGTCAGGGTCAGATAAAACATACTGATCTGATCTGTTAGTCAGGGTCAGGTAAAACATACTGATCTGTTCTGTTAGTCAGGGTCAGGTAAAACATACTGATCTTATCTGTTAGTCAGGGTCAGGTATAACATACTGATCTATCTGTTAGTCAGGGTCAGGTAAAACATACTGATCTGATCTGTTAGTCAGGGTCAGGTAAAACATACTGATCTGATCTGTTAGTCAGGGTCAGGTAAAACATACTGATCTGATCTGTTAGTCAGGGTCAGGTAAAACATACTGATCTGATCTGTTAGTCAGGGTCAGGTATAACATATTGATCTTATCTGTTAGTCAGGGTCAGGTAAAACATACTGATCTTATCTGTTAGTCAGGGTCAGGTAAAACATACTGATCTGATCTGTTAGTCAGGGTCAGGTAAAACATACTGATCTTATCTGTTAGTCAGGGTCAGGTAAAACATACTGATCTGATCTGTTAGTCAGGGTCAGGTAAAACATACTGATCTTATCTATTAGTCAGGGTCAGGTATAACATACTGATCTTATCTGTTAGTCAGGGTCAGATAAAACATACTCATCTGATATGTTAGTCAGGGTCAGGTATAACATACTGGCCAAGACCCCACCTCGACTTCCACGTAGTCCTCTCTGGAAACGGACTGATCTTCTTGGCAGTTTGGCTGGCGAGGTGGAGTATCGGCGTGATCCCCGTAGTAGTGAGCGACACGCAGAAGAAGCATAACCGCGTCGAGGACCCCGATCACCTTCATCAGCACGCTCGGGATGTCACTAAAGCTACAACAAACCGCAACTAAATGTCCTGTTTAGGCCACACAAAAGGGTGAATCTAGCCATCGTGCCCATTCCTTCAACAACGAAAAGAGGCGGCTTGGAACACGTTACGGGAAAGAGAGACAGGCAGGCAGAGAAGACGTTGGACAGCCTGAGAGAATGGCACGGGCGACAATCAACAACAGAGTTGATAAACGGCACACGTGATAGAAGTGGATGGAGATCCATGATCGCCAACGCCTACCGGCAGGGCGCCTGATGATGATGATATTGGATATGGTATATTTGTTTTTGGTTTTTCTGCGTTCACCTTATTTCTCTTATCCTCAAGGCGGTGTGCGTTGCACTATGGTTTTTATTTTGCGCCTGTCGGCCCAGTGCATCTGACTTCTGCATGCATTTTATGTAAGGGTCTGCTTCCTCTTGTATTTTTCTAAGGGTTTGCTTTCCCGGGGTAACGGCCGGTGCTGTGATGGGGATCGAACCCAGCACCTTTGGGTTGTGAGCCGTGCCACTTAACCACTAGGCCACTCCGTCCCCCTGAATATGGTATATAATGGGGTATAGGAACACTGTAACCTACCTGGCATGTTGTAGGAAGGCACTATGAAGTATTGGACATGGATCCCACCTACCACTGTCCTGAAGTAACGAAGAACAATCAGTCCCTGTCGCTCCTGTCGGGACACAGGCCATCGACAACCCTGCTCAGCAATTTCGATCTTGTTCCTCCCTATCTCTCTAGTCTAGGTCCGTGGACCTTCTTCGTGTGTTTCTAGACCTACCTCTCTTCCTCTTCTCCTGTGGACTCCATGTCAGGGCCTGTCTGGTCACGTTTGAGGGCGCTGTCCGTAACGTGTGTCCAACCCAACTCCATCTCCTACATTCTGTTGCTCCACTGGTAGTTGTTGACTCTTTTTCCATAGGCCTTCATCCCTCACCATGTCTTGCCAGACCTTCATCCCTCACCATGTCTTGCCAGACTGCACCAATTACCCTCTGCAGACATTTATTGACGACCGTCTAGAGGTTTCTTAGACACGATAAGGAGACCAGCGATAGTACATTAAAGTACAGGGTTCAACTCATATGACTGTACAGTGCCAGTCTACCCAGCTATAAAATGGTACCTAACAAATTATTAGGGAAATATAAAAGGCAGCGAGGAAGGGAACTGGCCACATTACCTCATATAAACTGTGTCTCAGTATACTGAAGTTTATAACAACTTCATTCTCTGACAGTAGTGTAACTACTATGGGACAACCCTTGACTTAGTATACTGAAGTCTCTAACAACTTCATTCCCCTGACAGTAGTGTAACTACTATGGGACAACCCTTGACTAGTATACTGAAGTCTCTAACTTCATTCCCCGACAGTAGTGTAACTACTATGGGACAACCCTTGACTTAGTATACTGAAGTCTCTAACTTCATTCCCCTGACAGTAGTGTAACTACTATGGGACAACCCTTGACTTAGTATATAAACACTTCAATCGTCTGATGGTCGCTATGTGACAAAACTACACGACTCGAATCGAGAAAGTGGTTGTATTTTATATTTTACGTGTTTGCCTCACTAGTTTCTCACGTGTTTCTCACTGGCGGAGGCGCGCCTATTCCATCCCAGACCGTAGTCAAATTGGCGATATTAAGAGGCATATACCAGTGCTTGGATGTATGTGTGCGTCTGTATTTACTTTCCTAGATTTGTGCGCTTTCAGAAGCCAGCCCAACCAAAGTGCAATGGAAGGGCCTCGTTGTAAACAGACTCTGTGGAGTCTTATATGGATCGTTGTGATCGAGAGGTCGGGTATTCACCTCTCAACGTGACGAACGGAAACGGTGGATGATCGAATCCTGCAAGTATTTTAAGATACGAGTACTTGATAAGATGTTACATATCGTTCATTGACGCTGAAAATACACGGAGAAAAAAAGCAACCCCACAAAGATTATGGGAATAAATGTAAGTAGAGACAATCAGATTGTGCAGTGAGACACACTCTAAGACCCTAGACCATTCATATATCTTGGTCGCAAATTAGAAACAGATTGTGTAGTGAGATACGCTATAAGACGCTAGACCATTCATAAATCTTGGTCGCAAATTAGAAACAGATTGTGCAGTGAGACATACTCTAAGACGCTAGACCATTCATATATCTTGGTCGCAAATTAAAAACAGATTGTGCAGTGAGACACACTCTAAGACGCTAGACCATTCATATATCTTGGTCGCAAATTAGAAACAGGTTGTGCAGTGAGACACACTCTAAGACGCTAGACCATTCATATATCTTGGTCGCAAATTAGAAACAGGTTATGCAGTGAGACACACTATAAGACGCTAGACCATTCATATATCTTGGTCGCAAAGTAGAAACAGATTGTGTAGTGAGACACACTATAAGACGCTAGACCATTCATATATCTTGGTCGCAAAGTAAAAACAGATTGTGTAGTGAGACACACTATAAGACGCTAGACCATTTATATATCTTGGTCGCAAATTAGAAACAGATTGTGCAGTGAGACACACTATAAGACGCTAGACCATTCATATATCTTGGTCGCAAATTAGAAACAGATTGTGCAGTGAGACATACTCTAAGACCCTAGACCATTCATATATTTTGGTCGCAAATTAGAAACAGATTGTGCAGTGAGACACACTCTAAGACGCTAGACCATTCATATATCTTGGTCGCAAATTAGAAACAGATTGTGCAGTGAGACACACTATAAGACGCTAGACCATTCATATATCTTGGTCGCAAATTAGAAACAGATTGTGCAGTGAGACATACTCTAAGACCCTAGACCATTCATATATCTTGGTCGCAAAGTAGAAACAGATTGTGCAGTGAGACATACTATAAGACGCTAGACCATTCATATATTTTGGTCGCAAAGTAAAAACAGATTGTGTAGTGAGACACACAATAAGACGCTAGACCATTCATATATCTTGGTCGCAAATTAGAAACAGATTGTGCAGTGAGACACACTCTAAGACGCTAGACCATTCATATATCTTGGTCGCAAAGTAGAAACAATTGTTACGGTCATCATGATGAAGGATATCCATTGCATGAACGTCGCTCTCACAGCAGCCTATCTGTTAGGTAGTTAGTAAGTTTTCTCGTGGGGAGCTTCAGTCGTCTGTCATACGCCAAGTGTAGTTGCGTCGTTCAATGTGATCCCGTGTCATTGCACAATCACTCTGTCATCTATCCACCTACCTCGCGGTCACCCTCTTGCCCTGTAGCCAGATCTACCAGAGTTGTAAGCCATCAGTGGAAGATGATGAGGGTGCATTGTCATGAGATGACCAAACCAACTTATTTTCTGATGTATTCGGCACAAGACGTAGTGCCGACCATACTTCGAATGTCGTCGTTCCGCATTCTGTCTCTCCTGGTAACATCGATGACCTTCCTCAAACACTTCTTTTCACGCGTTGAAATTCTGCTCTCACGCGACGTAGACAGAGGCCATGTTTGGCACTGGTAGCAAAGAATCGTCATAAATATCCTGTTTATCAGCTGTTGCTTTGTTGCCAAACTAATGCTCGGGTGTCTAAGCAGTAGGGGACAGCTGATAAGTAACCGAAGATGCTTTCTGACACCTTGTCTCAATTTTCATGTCGATCTGTAAGACTCTTCTTCTTCTTCTTACGCTGTCAAACGTCAACCTTTATTTTTTCGAAGAAAGAAGCGGTCATCCTGAGGCTGTCGACACTACCACAGAGCTTGTCTAGTGTTGCCACTGGTGATGGCCACATGTGCTTTCTCTGGTACTCGTATGTCGGGCAGTTTTGCAGCAGATGTTCAGCGGTCATTTTCCCTGTACCACAGGTGCATTCGTCAGCGCCACCTATCTTCAGTTTATTGAATAGGTGGTACCTCAGTCTATTGTGGCTTGTGCGGAGTCTGAAGACCACGACCTGCTCTCTTCTGTTCAACTGGTAATAGGCATCTTTTTTTGTGTAGCCAGTATGTTCTGTTTCCCATTTGACCACGTATCTGGCCCTAATAAGCCTTTTGGACTCTTCGTAGGTCATACTAGAATCTGGTTGTGGTGATCTGTAAGACTCGATCTCTAACCAGAACTCCCACCTCTGTCGCTGTTATCTCTAGGCCCTCCGTGATACTTGTCTTCATCTTCCCCTCGGTCTGTCTCTCGCACGCACACGCACATCCCCCCCCCCCTTTTCCCCCGTATCGCTTTCTCTAGACCATTATAACGGTTGATGTGGCCAAAATATTTTAGCTTTCTGGATAAAATATTGTTTCCTAACCAATTTTCCTCGATATCCAATTCTTGTGGGATATCTTAATTTTTTTCTTTCCGCTATCCATGGTATTTTGAGCACCCTTTTGTAGCATTTTAGTTCAATAGATTCAATCATTTTCTTAAGTGTTTGTGTGGTGGCCCACGTCTCACATCCGTAAGGTGCCACCGGGAAGATGCAAGTTCGCAGGATTTTTATGTTCGTTATTTTATCAAAGTTTCTCATTTTATTCAACCTCTGCATTGCCATAGCCATTCTCCGTCTTCTTCTTCTTCTACTACGTTAGTTTTCAATTTCCCGCTACCAAACCCTGAAAGGGCTTAAGTAGCAGAATGTAGTTCAGAGAACGGAATGCGTTGTGTCGTAGTTTACAGCTTGGCTGCGATATTTGCACCTTTCCTGTCCAACACATCCGACTTCAGCAAGCATTTTTTGAGTACCGGGTTAGCTTTCCCTCTTCGATTCCTTCTCCTTAGCCAGTCTGCCCTGCCGTAGTCTGTTATCCAGGATCACCGCGTGGAGGTGTAGACGGGTCTTGGCATCTCTGGTTCGCTGGCCCTGACGCTAGCAGTCAGCTATGGGTCGCTGACCACTGCAGCTCATGCGCTGCTCAGCATCTTGATCCCCATTCTCCGTCTGAGTTCCTTCAGGCAATCTCCATTGTTGCTGACAGTTGAGCCGAGGTACTCAAAACTTGTGACTTTCTCAGTCTCCTGATCTAGAACAACTTTATGTTTGGTCTTTACCTTGTCTGTGCTCCTTATCGTGGTTTGGCTTATGTTGAGGTACAGTAGATTGTACAGATACCAAAATAAGAATACCAACGGTCAGAGGGCTTTTCATTGTGTTGGGGAACTTAACGGAAATCACCAGAAATTGACGTTCAAAACAAAATCAACAATCTTCTACTGTAAAGTCCGTTCTATTGTATGGTTCTAAAACATGGGAACAAAATGAACAGCATCAACCAAAACTGTACACTTTCATATATAGATGGCTGCTCACAATAGAAAGATTGACTTGACTGAACTTGACGTTTTTATACTGGTTTAGATGACTCTGCAGTCTGTATACAACCAGTTTCATTTACATTTACCTTGCTTTAAAAGCTATGCGCATCCAGTCTATTCTTAAATGCATTACTGTCTCTGCCTCCACTGCTTCGCTGGCAATGTATTCCAAGCATTCACCACTCTCTGACTAAAAAAAATATTTCTTAATATCTAATCTCGATCTTTCTTTTGTTAATTTGTAGCTGTGCCCTCTTGTTCTTGTAGGTGGTTGTATTTTGAAAAAACTTGTTATAGTCTAATTTATCCTTTCCTTTGATTATCTTTTAAACATGTTTTGTCACATAATTCTTCTCTTGTCTAGACATTTTAGGCCGGTTTTTCTGAGTCTTTCCTGATAACTGTAATTCTGGAATCTTACAATCAGTTTTGTCGCTCTTATTTTTATCCTTTCCAGCATGTTTATATCCCCTCTACGATAAGGACTCCACACCTGTACACAGTACTCCAATCTAGGTCTAACTAATGATTTATACAATTTGACATTTACTTCCTTGCTCCTATGTTTATAATATTTCTTTTTATTATACCTAACATTGCATTTGCCTTTTTCACTGCTACCTGGACTTGCTCACTCGCCTTACCTGTATGATATATTATATCCGCTAGGCCCCTTTCGTTTTCAGTCTCCCTAATATTGTTCTCGCTCATTCTGTGAGTATGTTCTATGTTGGATCTACCCATGCGGATGACTGTACATGTATCTACATTAAACTCCATTTGCCAGCTCGGAGACCATTCTCGAAAAGTATCTAATTCAGATCTCAATATATCCACTTCTGCTTTAGATGAGACACTACTGCATAGTTTTGTGTCATCAGCGAATTTTGTAATCATGAATCCTATATCAATGTCCTAACCGTTGATATATATGGTGGGATATGATATTTATGTGGAACTGTTGGACAGAACCAGAAAGGTATCAGTGGGATATACCGTATGGAGAAGACGCTGTATTATAACACACATTACAACGCCACTTTCAATCACATACAAACTATGCCAGCATCCACATTATCTCTTGGTCAATCAATCATTTGCTTCTTCTTCCTCTTCGTCTCCTTCATTCATCAAATATATCGGAAACACACACAACATTTAGGGATCATACTTCAGTGAACAAGAACATTCTGTCTGGTTTGAACCACACATAAACATCTAGCATCACTGGCACAGGTACAAATAGACGTGCACATGCATCCCAAGCACTGGATAATATGTCATGATATCGCCTAAAGGATTGCGGTCCGGGTGGAAAGAGCCGTGTCCCTGCCAGTAGAAAACAGAGAGACAAACCTTTTAACGAAAAAATCTATGAAAAGGACGTTTCAGTTTACAGCGAAGCTGCAATAGCTGCTACTATCGGCCCGACTCATCTTGTTTGAACTAAATTTTTGTATGTACCGAGTTTGCCTTCCCACTGAGATCCCGATTCTCTTAGCCAGACGATGTTGTAGTCGTTGAATGCCCATAATGAGTATGTTTACTCTTTCGTCTGCACTGACAAGGACGTTAAGTGGCAGGTTGTAGTAGCGTTCCTCACTTCCGGAGGGTGCTAATGAAGATGGACTGCGGTCAATCCAAGCTGCTGTGCTTTGCTTGATTTCCGTGACGCTCACAGCAACGGGGACCACATCGATCCACATCTCGTCAGCCAGACTGATTTAAAACATCCCGTTTCCAGGGACCGCTTCATGGAAGAGATATTGTGGTCTTAGTATCTTGAGCCTGACCGAACCAGCGCCTCAGTTCTCCGGCCCGTCAATACTTGTGCATCCTGTGACAGGAACCGCCTCTTGAAGGTGGATTTGAGTCTTGGTCATTTCGGGTTCGCTGACCTAGATGGAAGCAGCCATCTAGGAGTCGATGTCAGCTCATCAAAAGAGCTGCACCTTGGACCTCAATCATCAAATCAAAGTCCGCTGCTTCTCTCAGCTCATAGCCATTAACCACGTCTCACCAGCCAGCGTACACGATCCTGGATTGCTACCTTAGTTCCCTCTCACATTATTTTCTCCATGTATTTTTTGTCTACCTCTTTTTCCTCTTCTCTTGCGGATTCCATGCAACAGCCTGTCTGGCTATGTTGTAGGGTGCCTTCCGTATCGTACATCAATACTTGGGCACCGCTGGAAAACACGTAACATATAAAAGTGCTACAATATGAATGAACTGAACAAATGTACGGAAAGGTAATCCAGTGAGTAAGAGAGCTAGTCACCACTACAATGAAGTCTCTACCACTTAATCCCCGACTTCACTATCTGCCATGAGACTACCATTACCTCAGTGATGAGTGGCTGGTCGAGTGGTTTGTAAGTTTGCCTTCCGACTCCAAGGATACGCTTCCAAATCTTCGGTAAAGCATATGTTGCATGTTTTGTTTTTTTATCGATCGTAACAATAAAACTGTGCCGTTGAGCGGCATTTATTCACCAACTCTATAAATCCTCTTGGGCAAAGCCTCTCAACAATACAATTAAATGCGGAAAAGATAAGTTTTTCTGTTTTTATTTGCACTATCATTAATTGATGTCATATATCCTTTATTATTGTTCTATTTCCTTGTGTATCCTTTGCCTATTTTGATGGCATATGGTATCCTTTTTTAAATGTTCTACATTATTGTCTATCCTTTATTGATTTTAAATACCCTTTATTGCTTTTATATATGCTTGGCTTTATTGATGTCCTATATCATTTATTAAAGTCCTTGTCATTGTCTATCGTTTGTGTGTATCCTTTATTACTCTCCCATATCCTATATTCTTTATGTATCCTTTCTCTCCTATATCATTGTCTTTAGTGATGTCCTGTTTCCTTTAATAAGGTCCTATATCCTTTATTATTGTTGGAAGTTACTCATCCTGGGCTGAGGTAATATTTGACGTTTGTGTTGTCCGATTATTTGAGAAAGTGGACACATGTCCTCCTGGCAGTACTGCAATGAGAGGTACTTCAGTAAACTCACTATTGTGGAGATTGCAGTACCAATCCCCAGTTCGCTGGACACGCAACTGTGTTACTTTTCTATGCGTGGTTGACAGTACTGCAATGAGAGGTACTTCAGTAAACTCACTATTGTGGAGATTGCAGTACCAATCCCCAGTTCGCTGGACTGTGTTACTTTTCTATGCGTGGTTGAAATCACTGCTCTCAATCATTACAACCACATTGGAGGAATGCGTATTATTGATGTGTTCATTCCAATGACACCTGTCGAGGAGCAGTAGCATTTAATTGACCAGGTTGTCAGTCTCTATCCAGAACTGAGCAACGTGCCGCCGGAACCCCGCCTACATGCTGGTCAGCTAATCGAAAAGTACAGTTAGGCAGCTGAGAAACGTCACTCCTAAGGGGAGTGTCGCTAGGCGGGGCCTATTTCGTGACACAACAGCTGGCTCGACACGGGGAGATAAATCTCAGTGAAAAGGGGCGGGGCAAATCTTTTAAGGGACGCGGTGTTGACTTTGATCAACTTGCTCGCGTCGGTATCCGTGACTTAATCACCCACTTTACCAATCTATAAGTGGTTAGCATTGACTTCCGTGCACGATAAAAGGCGAATCATCCAGGTGATTGATTCAGATTTATTGAAACATCTGTTCGGACTAGGTTACTCGGACAAGCATTTCGTGGACTTCCATCCCCTAGTATATTAATCTGAACTTACATTTCATGATATCTATCATTGCCAACTAGTAAGGTATTACGTAGTGAGTTTATAATATTATCGTGCACAGTTGATATCACCGAGTGCCACCAGCTTACAATAATATCATCACTGCTCGACTAAAACTAACTGGTACGAGCCAAAGACTGTTCTCAGAGTAAAGCAGTGTTAGAAACACCACACAAGTCGCTGGATCCACTTCTCTATGCTCAAGGATGATTCCACTCAAAGTGAAATGGTTTAGAACCTGCGCTCGATCAAGATTGTGCAACGCTTGGATTGTTGTGAAATGCGGTCTCCATAGAGAAGCGCCGGGGCGGTTTCGCATCAAGTACACCAAAGCTGCAGGTAGGTTAACCCAGCAAGTTCACTATATTATATTTGATTTCCTTTTAAAGTTACGCTAATATATCTTCACTCAAAAGCTTTGCCTGTCGACTTGTCAGTCTCACCCCTGACAGTCGTTTGATTCTGATTCGAAGCGTACTGTATTACTGTCATAATTGTGAACTTCTATGGTAGCTATTTCAGTGTACTGTGTTTGTTTGTATGTAGGTAGACATGACTTATCACGGGTGTTTTTGTAGGTATAGTCTATCTGACGTATGGAGAGTGTTTTGTGTAAGTATAGTCTATCTGACGTATGGACAGTGTTTATGTAGGTATAGTCTATCTGACGTATGGAGAGTGTTTGTGTAAGTATAGTCTATCTGACGTATGGACAGTGTTTATGTAGGTATAGTCTGACGTATGGAGAGTGTTTGTGTAAGTATAGTCTATCTGACGTATGGACAGTGTTTATGTAGGTATAGTCTATCTGACGTATGGACAGTGTTTATGTAGGTATAGTCTATCTGACGGATGGAAAGTGTTTATGTAGGTATAGTCTATCTGACGGATGGAAAGTGTTTATGTAGGTATAATCTCAAATACGATGAAGATATGACTTACGACGAATTGTTCATCAGTGGGTATATCTGACTTATGGAAAGTGTTTATGGACATCTGAAATATGGCGAAAATGATATATGCAGTTAAATCTGATTTATGACGAATTATAAGTTTGTAATAATTGGTATTTCTGATTTATGTTGGATTATTATACGTTGTATACCTGCCTTTAGACGAATTATTATAAACTGGTATATCAACTTATGACGAATTATTATGAGTCGGTATATCTTACTTATGGCGAATTATTATAAATAGGTATATCTGACATGTACCGTGATCACACCCACATCTCCGACCCTGTTACATATGCCTGTAAGGGGATTATATGCTAGAATCGGACTATACAATAACAGCTTCATTACCCGACAGTGGTACAACTACTATGGGACGAACCTTTACTGAAACTCTACACTTTCGGACTAGCCAGTGAGGTGCAACACATGTCTGACTGCTGTTGTCTTCATAACTTGCAATGGACAGCTGTTATTGTTTTTGTGTATAGTGTTATTGTTTCTTGAGCTTTGTTACTCCTGTATCATATCAATATGGTGTATTGTGATGGACGGCTAATATTGCTTCTGAGTTCTGTATCATATAGTATAGACTGATGTGTATTGTGATGGACGGCTAATATTGCTTCTGAGTTCTGTATCATATAGTATAGACTGATGTGTATTGCGATGGACGGCTAATATTGCTTCTGAGTTCTGTGTCATATAGTATAGACTGATGTGTATTGCGATGGACGGCTAATATTGCTTCTGAGTTCTGTATCATATAGTATAGACTGATGTGTATTGCGATGGACGGCTAATATTGCTTCTGAGTTCTGTATCATATAGTATAGACTATAGTGTGTTCGATAGACGGCTTGTGCCGTGAGGCGTCATATTTTTCTCAATAAGTCCAGACGTGTCGCTGAAGAGGTCGTCGTCCCATGACGATTTAGAATATCCGCAACATTTCCTATCCACCTAGCTCTCGGTCGGCCACGGTTGCGAAAACCCGAACGCCGTGCGTTATATGCGCACAGGTCTAGTTTGTCAGGTTGTATTGCCATTAAGTGCATCATTCTCTCCTCTTCCTTATATTGAGGTCAAGGTCTTTCCTCAACTATTCTTCTTCTCACATCTTCATTGCCCATTCTGTCTCTCCCTGTTACGTTTTCCTAACATTACTATCAATTTTAATAATTGGCAATCGAGAGAGAGAGAGAAAACGAATAACATAATCATGTGGCGATCTTGATAGAGAGAGAGAGAGAGAGAGTTGGAATCTTGACAGAAAGAGAGAGAGAGAGAGTGGGCATCTTGACAGAGAGAGAGAGAGAGAGTGGGCATCTTGACAGAGAGAGAGAGAGAGAGTGGGAACCTTGACAGAAAAAGAGAGTGGGAATCTTGACAGAGAATGATAGAGAGTGTGAGTCTTGACAGATAGAAAAAGAGTGAATCTTGACAGAGAATGATAGAGAGTGGGAATCCTGACAGAGAATGATGGAGAGTGGGAATCTTGACAGAGAAAGAGAGAGAGTTGGAATCTTGACAGAGAAAGAGAGAGAGTGGGAATCTTGACAGAGAATGATACAGAGTGGGAATCTTGACAGAATGATACAGAGTGGGAATCTAGACAGAGAAAGAGAGAGAGTGGGAATCTTGACAGAGAAAGAGAGTGGGAATCTTGACAGAGAAAGAGAGTGGGAATCTTGACAGAGAAAGAGAGTGGGAATCTTGACGAGAATGATAAAAGAGTGGGAATCTTGACAGAGAAAGAGAGAGAGTGGGAATCTTGACAGAGAATGATAGAGAGTGTGAGTCTTGACAGATAGAAAAAGAGTAGGAATCTTGACAGAGAAAGAGAGTGGGAATCTTGACAGAGAAAGAGAGTGGTAATCTTGACAGAAAGAGAGTACGAATCTTGACAGAGAAAGAGAGTATGTGAATCTTGACAGAAAGAGAGATTGGGAATCTTGACAGAGAGAGAGAGAGTGGGAATCTTGACAGAGAGAGAGAGAGAGAAAGAGTGGGAATCTTGACAGAGAGAGAGAGTGGGGGGGGGATCTTGGCAGAAAGAGAGAGAGACAGAGTGGTAATCTTGACAGAGAGTGCAAAAGAACACGAATAACTTATAATCAATGCTAGAGAGCAAGAGATAGCAGTATAATAATAATTTGGCAATCTTGAGAGAGGAGAGAGAGTAACAAAAGAATAATAACAATTAACAGCCATCTTATAAACGTTCAGAGCCCCGGAGACGGACCACTTGTGAGTTTAACCCGTCTGTCATATTTACGACCGTTCGAATCTCATTGAATGATCAGTGTCTGCTCTCTGACTCTTATGACCTAATGGCTTTATTGTCAGTCGCGTGCCGTCATAAACGTCTGCACGCGCCGTAGCTGTAATCTCATAAACGTCTCCAGGCGTCGTGACTAACTCAATCCGCCACCGTTTGACACTTCATGTCTGGCAGATGTTCCGCTGTCAGGACATGTCCCACAGTCCCACGTCTTCCAGGAAGGGTTCGTTCCATTGATTGTCCTACGGAATCTAGTACAGATGCTGTTCTTAGACCAATTCAGTGGGCGTCTTAAGACAGCCAGAAAGCCAGGGCACGAACTACGTGACCCGTGTAATGAGGTCATGTTTAGAGTTGGACGTCCTTGGCTTCAGCGCTGCTAATATGTTCAATATTCAAGATCTGTCACCATTATGTTCTGGTTAGGCTCAGAAATATGTCTCTTGTAACGTCTGCTAGGGATCGTGATTATTAGTAGTGCGTGTTTCGCTTAGGAGAAGTATATAAGTTTGTTAAGTATATAAGTAAGAAAACGAATAACAGTATGAGTTTGTTAGTTAAACTTGTGAGGAGTTGTAGGAGTTTGTTAGTTAAACTTGCGAGGAGTTGTAGGAGTTTGTTAAACTTGCGAGGAGTTGTAGGAGTTTGTTAAACTTGCGAGAAGTTGTAGGAGTTTGTTAAACTTGCGAGAAGTTGTAGGAGTTTGTTAAACTTGTGAGGAGTTGTAGGAGTTTGTTAAACTTGTGAGGAGTTGTAGGAGTTTGTTAAACTTGTGAGGAGTTGTAGGAGTTTGTTAAACTTGTGAGGAGTTGTAGGAGTTTGTTAAACTTGTGAGGAGTTGTAGGAGTTTGTTAAACTTGTGAGGAGTTGTAGGAGTTTGTTAAACTTGTGAGGAGTTGGAGTTTGTTAAACTTGTGAGGAGTTGGAGTTTGTTAAACTTGTGAGGAGTTGTAGGAGTTTGTTAAACTTGTGAGGAGTTTGATAAACTTGTGAGGAGTTTGATAAACTTGTGAGGAGTTTGATAAACTTGTGAGGAGTTTGATAAACTTGTGAGGAGTTTGATAAACTTGTGAGGAGTTTGATAAACTTGTGAGGAGTTTGATAAACTTGTGAGGAGTTTGATAAACTTGTGAGGAGTTTGATAAACTTGTGAGGAGTTTGATAAACTTGTGAGGAGTTTGATAAACTTGTGAGGAGTTTGATAAACTTGTGAGGAGTTTGTTAATACTTGTGAGAAGTTGTAGGAGTTTGTTGAAGTTGTGAGAACACCAAGCCGTAGTGTATTCTCCTTCCTCTTCGGCTATTTATCCCGAGAAGGATGTTGTGCCGTAGTTGACAGTGAGGCTGCGAGACCGGAACTGTACAGTGCCTCAAGCTGACTGCTGCCTTTATTGAAGTCTGAATACGAACGAAGAAGAGAAAGAATAAAAATAGACGAGTGGACGTTTTCGTGTCGCCCAGTGATTGCTTACCCTGAAGTACGGCAGAGATGGGAGTTCACACGGAGCGTTACACCTTCAGCTGTGAAACACCTCACGCGTGTGAACCGATGTAGCGCGCTGTGCACCGGCCAAACTTTATTTGTGACGCTTTCCAAATATTGTGATGGATGTTTTGACTACGTCACCAAAACTTAATTGTGTAGACTGTACCTGGTCGAAGAACGTTGGTCGCACATCGCGATTTGGACTATAGGACTTGGCTTTTTGTGGCTGACTCCTGCCACGAAGTCCCGTGGGAAGCTAAATGTGTTATTATGGTTCTTTTAAGTTCGTGGTGTTCGATTACATCAACTTTACGTGAGAGGTACCCAGGCTGAAAGAACATGTCGTATACCTCAACTAAGGAGGGGTGTGCTAGGGGCTGGCAACATCACGAGAAATCATCGCGTTTTAATCCGCCACAGCAAATGTTTGTATACAACCTTCCTGTATGGTCATTCATAGATTGTAAAGCTATGAAATCCGTGTGCACAGCAGGGGAAGACAGATGTGCTGGGACACACGTGTTTACAATCAGCCAACTACGGGGACCAGCAATAGCTACACCCTTCGTCAGGGAGTGGATATTAACATCAGGGTCATGCACAGTGGCACTCACCACATCAGATATGTCCATTAGCCACCTTTTTTCGTGGTCGGCCTTTGCCCTTGAATCCGTTGAATCTAAATAGCATTGCTTGTTGAGGGTTGATGTGTGGTGGTAGACATGTTACAGGGCCAAACCATTTTAGTTGCTGTCTGTTAATGTAGTCTAATACTGGTGTTTCCACTAGTCTCCTTACGTTATCGTTTCTGATCATGTCTCATTGTTTCGCCAAATATTGTTGGCTGGCATTTCTGCTGTTACGATGTGCCGTTTCGAGTTTGATGTGTCCAGTTTTGACATTAGTAGCAAAGTGTCGGGGCGGACATCGTGTTGTGTAAAGCTCTTTTGGTAGTTGTCACCTGCTTGCAATTATGTATTGGGGTTAATTGTCCAATGATCTGATTTGCCTTACTGCATCTTTGTCGGATTTCCCCCGTGATTCTTCCTTCTGCTGATAACGTGCTCCCTAATTATGTGAAATCTTTCCCCTGTTTGACCTCCGCTGTGATTCTTCCGTCTACTGTCTACAAGTATGTGAAATATTTCACCTGTTTGATCTCTGCTGTGATTCTTCCGTCTACTGATAACGTACTCCCTAAGTATGTGAAATATTTCACCTGTTTTGATTTGCTAATTGACACACTTGTCTAGATATTCTCATAGATTTTCATGCTGTATTCTTTACATGTTGTATTTACCTTTGAATAAATATTAGTGTATAAATTTAAAACAATTTTTCCGATTCACTTGTCGAGTCGTTGATATATGCATTATCATATCGTATCGTCCTTGACCCATAGGTTTGCACGAAAAAAAGGAATTACCGCCATTTCTCCAGCGAACATTCGTAAATTCAAAACTAGCTGCCTGCACCGTGGTCAGTAAGTACTTAAAAATAACACAAATATGCAACGGTATAGCCCTTCGGTCACCATTAGACGTCAATGTGGTATCAACTGCGCAGCCTATTTCATGTTGAATTTGTCAACTGATTGCCATTCTTTAGCATAGGTGTGGGGAGCATTGACCCAGGATTCGTCCAAGTATATCTTAGCCTTCCCTACTCCGGTCACGTGTCAGTCTCAAGTATTTGTTCTGGCAACAATCCGATGTGGCTTTTTACATACAATATTCCTGCCTCCTGAAGTTTTCCTGACGGTGCTTACAATCCGATGTGGCTTTTTACATATAATATTCC
Organism: Ariolimax columbianus; assembly: GCA_036924085.1. NCBI lineage: Eukaryota > Metazoa > Mollusca > Gastropoda > Stylommatophora > Arionidae > Ariolimax > Ariolimax columbianus. The sequence goes on from JAVGWX010000024.1 coordinate 10,641,244, forward strand.
TGCTTCCTGAAGTTTTCCTGGCGGTGCTTACAATCCGATGTGGCTTTTTACATATAATATTCCTGCCTCCTGAAGTTTTCCTGGCGGTGCTTACAATCCGATGTGGCTTTTTACATATAATATTCCTGCCTCCTGAAGTTTTCCTGGCGGTGCTTACAATCCGATGTGGCTTTTTACATATAATATTCCTGCCTCCTGAAGTTTTCCTGGCGGTGCTTACAATCCGATGTGGCTTTTTACATATAATATTCCTGCCTCCTGAAGTTTTCCTGACGGTGCTTACAATCCGATGTGGCTTTTTACATATAATATTCCTGCCTCCTGAAGTTTTCCTGACGGTGCTTACAATCCGATGTGGCTTTTTACATATAATATTCCTGCCTCCTGAAGTTTTCCTGGCGGTGCTTACAATCCGATGTGGCTTTTTACATATAATATTCCTGCCTCCTGAAGTTTTCCTGGCGGTGCTTACAATCCGATGTGGCTTTTTACATATAATATTCCTGCCTCCTGAAGTTTTCCTGGCGGTGCTTACAATCCGATGTGGCTTTTTACATATAATATTCCTGCCTCCTGAAGTTTTCCTGGCGGTGCTTACAATCCGATGTGGCTTTTTACATATAATATTCCTGCCTCCTGAAGCTTTCCTGGCGGTGCTTACAATTATCCAAAGAGTACTTTTGGAAATGTCAATACTGCAGTCGGATTGCAATGTTAATTTTAGTTTCTGGAGAGTAACAAATTGATTTTTCAAAATCTCCCATTTTATGACATCTATGTCGAAATTGACAAATTTCATTTTCCTACCTTGCTTGATATATTTTTCTTTTTTCTTTTGGCGTTCGCCTTATTTCTCGATTCCCTAAGCCGATGTGCGTTGCACTGTTTTTATGTTATACATGCAAGGGTCTGCTTCCTCCTGCATTTTCTTGCTTCCCCGGGTAGGAGTGAAACCAGCACCGTCGGATGGTGAGCCGTGTCACTAGCCCACACTGCCGCCTTGCTTGATATGAGTGCACTCGATGAACTACAGTTTCACATGAATAACCTTGGTTGTTTTCCGCACTCGACAACGTGTCTAATTGGCTCACGAGAAAATGAAGAACTTGTTTTTACTCATTCAATTTGAATGCCAAAACATCCATTTTTAAAACAGCACGACTGTGTACCGTAAACATGTTAAAATTATGTCCAATTCTGCGAGGTTTCTTTTAATAAAGACCAATGAATACATTCTTCAAAATGCATCAAATTAAATAATATAAATTTAATAACCCAAACAAATATTTATGTAACGTCATGGATATTCTAAGGTTGCATGCAAAAAATCAATTGGATAATGACTTGCAGTTTTGTAGAAAATTGCTTCGGACCTTTTTTAAGAATTAAAAGACGGACTATAGTGAAAATACTCTTTTAACACTCCATCCCCCACATTAGTGACTGCTATTCTCCATTTATTCCCGTAATACGTATAAGGCGTTATTGTAAATCTTTACCACAAGCTCTTTCTCGTGCCTCTTGAAGTATCAGGTTTTTGTTGCCTTTTGTTAACAAAGAGGCAGCTAGCCCAAAACGAGTTGGCCTACTTTTACGGCAACCGATGGCAACAAAGGGGAGCAGCCTGTAAACAATATATATCCCGCAGTGTGAATCGAGGTTACATCCCTTGTTCATTTGCGTGTGATACCAATTTCATGTCACACATTTGATTGTGAATAGCCACATATAGAATGACACTAAAGAATTGATTCCTCCTTCACTATTTCATGTTATTTCGAAGTCACAACTGCTTGAAATTGTTCACTATTTCTGACACTTTCCTTTCAAGGCAGAAGACTCACGGAATTATATTGCACAAACTAGCATTTACATAAGCATACATGTTTGCTGAACGTGAATTTGCCTATGTTAGACCAAAAGAAAAAAGCTATAGAAACAATACTATATATATTACAGGGAAATTTAGAGCGAATACCTTTCTTTTGGTGATAAGAACGGTTGAATGATGTGATAGGTACTCCCCCCCCCCCCCCCCCCCCCTTGACATTTGAGATACTATTACAAACTGCAACTGTAGACTATTACAGACAATACTATTACAGACGCTTCTATTACTGACTACTATGGCTGGTTGAAAGGCACCATAAAACTAAAAGGAACAGTGTTTCCATCATTAAAGACAGGTTGAAAGGCACAATTGCAGTGATTTTTATGCTTTCATATTACAGACTGGCTGGAAGCCACCATAGAACTGATGACAGCTCAGAATGGGAGCCTTGCTCAGCTGCAAGATCAAGACAAGTCCGGGATCATCCACAAAGCATATCGAGATCTGCAAGATGAAGTGGTGAGTTGTCATAAGGTCTTTGACCTCTCTGTGGGAGCAACATCCACGGAGTTGGCAACCTCGTAATGTCCAAATGTCTTGCAACAGAAAGCTGCTAGATTACGTGTAACTTCTTATCCTAAGGTTACTCTTGGAGTGTGGAGGTCCACTTAAACTGCTCCACTCCTTCACTCACTCTGTTAGGGAACATCTTCATTAATTATATTTTTCTTCTTCATTCTCAAATTCCCACGCTAGTAAGCCATGAAAAGCGCTTTGCAAGTAGCACGATGTTGTCAGGAGAACGGAATGGGTTGTCGGTAGTTTACAGCTTGACTGTGATATTTGCACCTTTCAGTCCGACACCTCCGACTTTAGCAGGTATTTTAGGGTACCTGGTTGACTTTCCTCTTCGCTCCCTTCTCCTGAGCTAGTCTGCTCTATTGCAGCCTGTTACCCAGGATCATCACATGGAGGGTCTTGGCAGCTCTGGTTCGCAGGCCGTGACGCTAACAGTCAGCTATGAGTAGTGCTCGTTTCAAACTTTTTTTTGAGCTTCTTTGTCATATAAATTTCCTTCTTTAACCTGGTGAGCTGTTTCAGCAGATGTCTGTTCATCATCGTCAGGTGCCCTACCGGTTGGTGTTGGCGATTACCAACTCTGCTGTTGATTGTCGCCTGTTCTCTCAGGCTGCCCAACATCTTCTCTCTCTGCCTTCTGTCTCTCTTTCCTGCTATATGTCCCGTTGTCACGACATGCTCCAGGCCACCTTTTCTTATAACATAGCTCAACAAATTATGACTTGTCTTGTTCTGATCTTTGCAATAAGTTGTCTTTGTGTTTGTGCCTCCTCGATTACTGTATCATTAGTCTTCCTTGCAGTCCATTGGATCCGCTGCATTTAAATATAAAACCACATCTCTGTTTTTTTCCAAAGATCTTAGCCCTTGCTTGCTAATCGTCCATGATTCACTGCCAAATGTGAGTTTTGGTTCCATGTAGCATCCAAGGACTCTCTTTCTCAGTTCCATAGATATGGTTTTGTTACACAATATTCCCATCATTGTCTGGAAGACTGATTTTGCTTGGGCTATTCTACATTTTATTTCGTAATTGCATCTTCCATCTGATGTTATATATGTGCCCAGGTATTTCGTCGTCTTCTTCTTCGTTCGTTCTCAATCTCCCACTACCAAACCCTGAAAGGGTAAGTAGCAGAATTTAGTCCAGAGAACGGAATGCGTTGTGTCATAGTTTACAGATTGGCTGCGATATTTGCACCTTTTGGTCCAACACTCCGACTGCAGCAAGCATTTTTTGAGTACCGGGTTAGCATTCCCTCTTCAATCCCTTCTCTTTAGCCAGTCTGCCCTGCTGCAGCCTGTTATCCAGGATCACTGTGTGGACGTGTAGAAGGGTCTTGGCAGCTCTGGTTCGCTGGCCCTGATGCTAGCAGTCAGCTATGGGTCGTTGACCACTGTTGCTCATGCGCTGCTCAGCATCTTGATCCCGCCCAGGTATTTAAATGTGTGAACTTGTTTCAATTCGGTCCATTCGTCACTACCATCACTTCTGATTTATTTTTATTTAAACTGAGACTTTTGTTTTCACTTTGCTGAACTACCATGTCTACAGTTTCCTGCAAGTTGGTTTCATTCTGGGCTATCAATACAATATCATCAGCATATGGTAGATTATTTATGTCCACCAATTTCCTGGCATTGTCTGTATGTCTCTATCTCAAGATGAACTCGTTGTATAGATCAGGGGACATAACAACAACCTTGCCTGACTCCCCTTTTAAATTTTATTATCTCCCACTTGATTGTTAATTCTTATAGCCGCAGTCTGTCCCGAAATGATCATAATGAATGATCATAAGGTCCTTTCCATCAATATGTAAACATTTATGTACTTGCCAAACATGTTATCACCAAGCTGAGGCATGATAACTTTTCTCTCATGGTGTACAACCTTGGAAAATATTGAACGAAAAGCATAGACAATTAAACAGACAAGGCGAAATAACTTGAAAGAAAAATTGCAGTACTTACATTTTTACAGTTCTTTCCCTTGAAATATACACACTGTCGAGCTATTCTCCTGGGTGAAGAGTTACATTTGTTAAAGTATGGCGGACTTCCGTGTTTTAAAGTTTTAGTAGCGACAATATGTTTTAATCTGTGAATAGTATGTGATCTGTCAGTAATTACTTCTATAGTGCATTGTAATTATACATATGGATTTTACTGTATCCGGATTTATGTGATTTCGATGACACATACGGGATTTTATTCAAGGATATTTGAGCTTAGCATACCTCCGATACAAGCAACTAGATATCCTACTACTGTCCAACAGTGAGTATTGTGTACCATAACAAATTATTTGTCTTATTTATAAGGAGGTATTTATAAGGAGGGCTACAAAGGCATATACTGACTTGGCATAGCCGATCATCTTCTACCATGGAGGTCTTTTCTTTCCTCATTCGTTTGGTATCCATCCTTCCTGCCCAACGTACAATCCTCCTGCTTACAATCACAATAACAATCTCTTTCAATAACAATATGCCTGGTTGGTATGTTTTTCTTGATTGTTGCCATCCCTCTGCTACAATTTCTCTTCCCTCTCCCCACCTCTTCTCCCTAATGGTAGCCTCGTACACATTGCTCATGTATGTTCTCACTGACACAGCTCTCAGCAGAATACCCAAGGTTGGGCATATAGTGGAAACATCCTACTGCAATATTGAAGGCAATGAAGCTGCAGATAAACTAGCAAAGTGTGGAGGAACTTCCCCACAAACCGACCTGAGTATCACATATAATGAGGCCAAGACCATAATTAAAGCCAACTTCAGGGTAAAATGGGTAAAATCAACACCCGGCTACTTAAACTAGAGAAGTCATCATCTTCAGACTGAGAACTGGGCATAGCAGACAAGGCCATCTTTACAACAAAAGGATTGGGACAGATAAGTGTCCCATGTGTGGAGGGAGCATACCATGACCGGGGAACACATCCTAAAAAGCTGAACGCTCATTCAGGAAGAGAGAACAATACTTGCCTCGCGAGACAGATATGAGATAAAAACTCTATGGAGATAAAACAGTCTTACAAACAACGTCCTTTGTAAGAGAAACCAGGACCTTGATATGAGGATGAATGAAGAAAAAGGCTGTACATATTGCTCGTTAATTATTCATCTTTTTCAGTTTCCTCTACTTGCAAGCAGTCAGTTACATCATTCTTAATTTGTCATTTTTAATGTGTCTTGATCACTGCGATAAGGCCAACACTTTACACCTGGCGCCTGATGTACTAAACACTAGCTTATTACTATTGTTACTACTACTACTATCAAAGTGGGGAATAGTGTTTCCATGTCAGGGCTACATTTGATGGTGGTTTCGGTAGTGTGTTGTCCTTCCCAATTCCTACATTTGAATTGTTGCTCCACTGGTTACCCATTATCCTTTGTATACATTTATTGAAGAAATACTGGTTTTTTCTGTATTGCCTTAGCTGTTCTCCAAAGTTTCTGCCCCATGTGTACAGGAGCATACATTGAAAGCTCACTGTGAACAACTGTTATAAGCAGACAGACTGAGTTTAGATGGCATTATTTGAGAATAATGTGGTAGTCCAAACATGATTAAATAGCTCATGTAAGTAACATGCGGGATTGATTGTATGAGCTATAGCTCTAATTTAAATATGTCAGACGAACGAAGCGGGATGAATGCGTTGGCATGTCTGTACATTTGGCATGCCTAGTAGGAAGCCTGTATCGTTATACTGATTGTGCTCCTGTGGCTCTGTTTTGCATGAGTTTGCCAGCAGTGTGTACTACTCTTTCTTAGTTTGGCTTTCAGCAAAGTACTGCTGTAGATGAACCCTTACATGAAGCCCGCATTTTTGTATGCTTGTGGTCATTGTAACAGACTCCAGGAGTGTATTCTAATCCCCAAACTCTCACATGAAAGGAGTGTACTCTAAGCCCCAAACTCTCACATGAAATATATAAAATAGGGTTGCTGTCCCAAAGATATAGTCCTACCGTGGATTCCGGTCCACTGTCTGATCCATGGGAATGAGAAGGCCAGAAGTGGGGGCACACAGACTTGCCATTCAAAGACCTATAAAATAAAAGCTCATCAAACAATCCATGAGGAGGGAATGGAGAGACCATCACAAAGAATACAGGCCAGAAAATGACAGCATAGACAAACTTGGCAGAGATGGCAGACAAATATCTTCAGACTCAGAACGGGGCATTGCAGCCTCAAGGTCCACCTCTACAGAATGGGTCTGAAAGACGCTGCCACCTGCGATTGTAGAGCACCCAAGCAAACACCAGAACATATTCTGCCAGGCTGCCCACCTTATACAGACCAAAGAGCAACAGTCTGGCCCGAGCGGGGAGTGACCATACTCAAATAAGCTGTGAGGGACCAGCCCGTGCTAGAAGCAAATCGTCACATAATCGAAGAAGGAAGAATGCTTGTAGTAGTTATAACTCTCAAACATTTTATCTGACTACTGATTAGATTGAAATGGTTATCATTGTAGGTAGTTGTGGACTGGCTCTTTGTTTGATAAGCTTGCAACCCCTACGCACAACTCCTTAGTGGACTGGTTCTTTGTTTGATAAGCTTGCAACCCCTACGCACAACTCCTTAGTGGACTGGTTCTTTGTTTGATAAGCTTGCAACCCCTACGCACAACTCCTTAGTGGACTGGTTCTTTGTTTGATAAGCTTACAACCCCTACGCACAACTCCTTAGTGGACTGGTTCTTTGTTTGATAAGCTTGCAACCCCTACGCACAACTCCTTAGTGACGATCACCAGCTGTAAATGGTTACCTGACTTACTGAAGGGAAACAAGAAAGGGAAATGGCCAGTTCAATGACCACATCATCCGTGACTGGTGTGGAACTACTTCTCTCCATGTGTGACGTGAACGATGTAACCCTTCTTGTCACCACGGATTACGACCCTCGCCTTAAGTGTCAGAGCCGGCTTAGTTCACAGCTTCCTTTCACTGGCATCTCTCTACGAGTTAGAAAACTCGATCGAGCGTGGAACTAGATTTCCGGCGTTCACATTTCAAACACTTTGATTGATTTCCGTTTTTATTTCCGAGTCTATACAGCAAAATAATGGAGATAGAAAGTGTAAATGGACAGGCCACACCCTCGGAAAACGTTTGGCATTTTAACGCGAGGAGACAAATAGTGAGGTCAAAGAAAACTTGGAATGGGCAAGCGAAGACCAAGGATGGTACTCACAGGACGAAGATTGTTCAAAAGTGAGATGGGTATTAGCAGGTTATTAACAGCTGAAGGATGTCGACCAGTTGACATTCATCGCAGAATGCAGGCAATGTATGGTGTGGCGAAGACATCAGTGAAGAACTGGACAACAATGCTTAAAGAAGGACGTGAATTAACGAAAGATTTGGCATGCATTCTGCTATGATTTACTGGTCAACATCCTTCAGCTCTTTGAAACCGAATAACCGATCGCTGATCAACTCTGGACGGATTCCGTATCACACCCGCCATGTTTTCAACGGGCTGCTGAGGATAATGATATTTTGCCAGTTGGTATGTGCTGTTTACATAAGTAGCCTCATCATGCGCATCGTTCATATGTTCACCTGTTGTAGTTTGGTCCAGTTTCATTTGAACACGCCTCGTAGAATAAGCAGGACGACCATTGCCACCCCATAACTCAACATTACTCACATGCTCATGATTGTCTTCGTCCACTCACGCGTGGGGTTATAGTCCTGTGAGGTCCACGAAGGAAGCTGCGATTCAGGTCTGCGCCGGTCCCCCATAGCTTTTTAAGCATGGTCGCTTCCCCGGACCAGATACTCTATGTATAAGTAGGGCAGTCCTGCACGATATGTTCTGGCGTTTGTTTGGGTGCTCCGCAATCACATGTAACATCATGTCTCTGAGACCCATTCAGTAGCGGTGGGCCATGTGGGTCTACAATGTCCCGCTCTGAGTCTGAAGATACATCAACAGATGAGAAACGACAAGGCTAGAACTCACATCTTCAAAAACCACGGTCATACGAGGCATTATATATGGCTGCGAGATTAGAATCTTTGAAAGGGAGATGCGAAAAGGAATCGAGCTACTCTTCTTTCTTTTATTCCTCTTCGATCAACTGATGCTAGGTGAGGTTCACGAAGGAAACTGCGTTTCGGATATTTGCCGGTCCACCACAGCTTACCGAGCATGGTCGCTCCCCCAGGCCAGACTGCATATCTTTGCTCTATATGTGTGGCAGTCCTGATGGATATATTCTGATGTGATATTTTTGCTTGGGTGCTCCACAATCGCACGTTGTCTCAAAGACCCATTCTGTGGAGGTGTGCCTTGTGTCTGCAATATCCCGTTCTGGGTCTGAAGATCATTGTCTGCCCATCTTTGCCAAGTTTTGTCTACGCTGTCATTTTCTGGATTGCATTCTTCGTTATGGTCTCACCATTCCGTCCTCGGATCGTTTGAGTATCTTATTTAAAGTCCAGTAGAGTCTGTGTGCCACCACTTCCGCCTTTTGTGAGCTCATCTACTCTCTCGTTTCCAGAATCCAATGTAGGACTAGATCTGTTTTTTAAGGGGGGGGGGGACGGACAAGAATCCGATGTTATATATGATATTTTATTTCGTGTGAAAGTATTGCACTTATCGGTTCAGGTGACGAAAGGGGAACAAGATCCTTAACCAGACAATACTGGAAGTTCAACCCCTGCAGAGTGGAGCAGTCTGGAAGTTCAACCCCTGCAGAGTGGAGCAGTCTGGAAGTTCAACCCCTGCAGAGTGGAGCAGTCTGGAAGTTCAACCCCTGCAGAGTGGAGCAGTCTGGAAGTTCAACCCCTGCAGAGTGGAGCAGTCTGGAAGTTCAACCCCTGCAGAGTGGAGCAGTCTGGAAGTTCAACCCCTGCAGAGTGGAGCAGTCTGGAAGTTCAACCCCTGCAGAGTGGAGCAGTCTGGAAGTTCAACCCATGCAAGTGGAGCAGTCTGGAAGTTCAACCCATGCAAGTGGAGCAGTCTGGAAGTTCAACCCCTGCAGAGTGGAGCAGTCCCAACTACAGTGGTTTGGCCATGTCTGTAGAATGGAAGAGGATCGGATACCAAAGCGGTCATGGGAGGTTAAAAGTCAAGGACGCAGACCCCGAGAACGTCCCAAAGTACAACATACGACAGTTCCTACGTGATAGAGGGATGGATTGGAAAGAGGCCAGGAAAAAGACGGCGGATAGAGCAGTGTTTCGTTCTCTTTGGCAAACCTCTACACCTCACGGTAGAAGAGGAGCGACTAAGTAAGTAAGGTAGAAGACTCTACACCTCACGGTAGAACAGGAGCGACTAAGTAAGTAAGTGCAAGTATTGCTTGGAGAAGGCGTGGAGTACCCTCAGGAGCCTGTACCTCCTGAATTGCCATCAGACTTTAACAAGTTCCAATTTACAGCTGGTGCTACTGGGAAAAGTGGTCACGGTCTGTCAAACCAAGCACAACGTGTTTTGAACCTGGTCTATCTGGATTGTAAAGCAGGCTCACAAGCCCTTGACCACAAATAACTCCACCACTTAGTAACCCCTTACATCTCCTGTCTGTGAGCTGTTAGAAGACATTAAATCCGTTTTTGAAGTTGTGATCCCATTCGCAGATTATCGTTTGGTTAGATGAGGTCCCGGAAGTCCTGGCGGTCGGAGTAGCCTAGGGGTAAAGAACTGTCCGCTATGCGATAATATCCGATCAAGGGCCATTCGGTGATACATATCCGTCAGTGCTTTCACTGCTGACTTGGATGTGTGCCAATGTGGACAGGGCATATAAGCATGATATTCAGACTTTTGACTTCAAAATAATTTCTTGATATGACTTCAAAATAATTTCTTGATATGACGTTCAATAATTCAATAATTTCTTGATTTGACATTACATTTCTGACATTAATTTCTTCTAATTTCTAATTAATTTCTTCTAATTGACATTAATTTCTTTATGACATTCAATAATTTCTTTTATGTATTGAGTAATTTCTTGATTTGACTTTCCAAATAATTCTTTGATAGGACTTGTTTTAGAACCAATTTGTTTTGATGATGACGTAACAATCTTTTTTGTGTTTCAGTGCTGTTGTCAGTGCTAACTTGTGAATTTATTCTTGCTGCTTCCATTGCTTATTATAATGACAACGCCATTAGTGCACATTTAAATTTAAAAAGCAATTCAAACTTTACCAATTATTCCCACCATTGATTGATCGCCGTCCAGAAAGTTCCAAAATTAAAATCAAACATACTAGATAACTATTTTGATTTTGGCAAAAGTTTTCGTTGGTCTCATAACTTGTTACCACTGCATGTAAATGTGATGCCAATAAGGTGAAAAACAGTCTCTTGGCATATTCGAATATACTAGGCGTGTTCAAATGAAACCGGAACTAACTGCAACAAATGACCTTAGTACGATGTGCATGATGACGCTAGTTCTGGTGTAAACAGTACAGTTTGCAAGATTTCATTTTCCTCCGTCTCAGCAGACCGCTGAAAACAATGCGGGTGTGATACGGAATCCGTCCTGAGTTAAGTCGGAGGATAATGAAATTTTGCAAACTTGACGGTTGGTATATGTTGTTTACATCAGAGGTGACGTCACCATGCGCATCGTACGTATGTTCACTTGGTGCAGTTAGGACCGGTTTCATTTGAACACGTCATTTTATCCAGAATATTATCCATTGTCAGAAGGAAGCGTTTGACAACTCAGATCTACAAGAGTTGCCAGAAAGTATCTCAGCGAGATATGCCGTCATTTCTTATGTTCCCCGTTAGGCGTCGGCTTGAACTTGTCTAGCCAAAGCAGTGGGTCAGTCTGAGGTTACTGGTATCTGCATAGGGGTTGTCCAATGATGGTATTGGGCTACGTGTGTAGCAGGTTTGGCACCAGTATGTCATATATGAGAGTGTTGTAGCTCTGTTGAGCTGGTAACAGGCATCATTGACCTGGTTGCTCTCAACAGTTATTTCTGTCAGGCCTTCCATCTTACCTTAAGTCTCGATATTATCAACATCAGTTCGACCATTTCTTTCCTTCAACAATTCTACCATTTCTTTCCTTCATCAATTCTACCATTTCTTTCCTTCATCAATTCTACCATTTCTTTCCTTCAACAATTCTACCATTTCTTTCCTTCAACAATTCTACCATTTCTTTCCTTCATCAATTCTACCATTTCTTTCCTTCATCAATTCTACCATTTCTTTCCTTCATCAATTCTACCATTTCTTTCCTTCATCAATTCTACCATTTCTTTCCTTCATCAATTCTACCATTTCTTTCCTTACATCACTTCTACCATTTCTTTCCTTACATCAATTCTACCATTTCTTTCCTTCATCAATTCTACCATTTCTTTCCTTCATCAATTCTACCATTTCTTTCCTTACATCACTTCTACCATTTCTTTCCTTACATCAATTCTACCATTTCTTTCCTTCATCAATTCTACCATTTCTTTCCTTCGTCAATTCTACCATTTCTTTCCTTACATCAATTCTACCATTTCTTTCCTTCATCAATTCTACCATTTCTTTCCTTACATCACTTCTACCATTTCTTTCCTTACATCAATTCTACCATTTCTTTCCTTCATCAATTCTACCATTTCTTTCCTTCGTCAATTCTACCATTTCTTTCCTTCATCAATTCTACCATTTCTTTCCTTCGTCAATTCTACCATTTCTTTCCTTACATCAATTCTACCATTTCTTTCCTTCATCAATTCTACCATTTCTTTCCTTACATCAATTCTACCATTTCTTTCCTTCGTCAATTCTACCATTTCTTTCCTTCGTCAATTCTACCATTTCTTTCCTTACATCAATTCTACCATTTCTTTCCTTACATCACTTCTACCATTTCTTTCCTTACATCAATTCTACCATTTCTTTCCTTCGTAAATTCTACCATTTCTTTCCTTACATCACTTCTACCATTTCTTCCTTGCTTCACTTTTACTTCTTCCTCGTCTCACATTTTCTACCATTTCTTACTCACATCAGTACCACAATTTCTTCTGGACTTCACTTTCAGCGTTTCTTCCCTACATCAGTTGTACCACTAGTTCCTTACACTAATTCAAGCATTCTCTCCTTCCACTCGCTCTATTACCTGCCAGATATCACAATACACGTTGAACATAAGCCCCAGATCTGAGCGAGGTTTATTTTTGTTATGGACAGCTTGTCTAGGCCATTTCGTGACGTAGTTACCGCATCTTGGACGGCCAGCACTCCACAGCACAATGGCTTGATGAGCCTTACACATTGTTGCATGGGCTCATTGAATGGAGTGAATCCTGCTGGGCTGACGCGCCCCCAATAGAGGCCGGGCACAAAGGAAGGGACGGAGGGAATTGAGGAGGGGGCTGGTAGGGTTGAGGAGTGGGGATATGGAGAAAGAGCTTGGATTAATAGAGTGAGCGGGATAGAGAGATGCATAGATGTGAGATACATAGATGAGAGATGCATAGATAGAGAGATACATAGATAGAGAGATACATAGATAGAGCGATACATAGATAGAGAGATACATAGATAGAGAGATACATCGATGAGAGATACATAGATGAGATATATATATATATATATATAGATGAGAGATACATAGATGAGAGAGAGATACATCGCTGAGAGATACATAGATGAGAAAGAGAGATACATCGATGAGAGATACATAGATGTGAAAGAGAGATACATAGATGAGAGATACCTAGATGAGAGATAGATAGATAGATAGATAGATAGATAGATAGATAGATAGATAGATGGATAGATAAATGTAGTCCACCGGGAGTATTAAAGGAATAAAGGTAGCTTGTCACGCAGTGTGCGGACTAGGCTGTGCTTCCTATATGTGAAACATTAATGTTAAACTACAGGCATAGGTACGCACCAAACGTTGATGTCGATGATAGTGTTAGTATACTAGAGACGTTGTACACCAGGCCCAGGCCTTCATTATCGCTCATTCAAGTTTTCATTTACAACTGGGTAGACTGCATCGTGTCGAGACCTGAGGAGGGGGGGGGGGGGGGTTGTTGGAGTCGCCTGAAGCGTATTTGCAGCCATGCTGGGCGCTGTTGTTTTTATTGGTGTTGCGTGCGTACCGAGGAAGTGGTCTCCCGGTCACTTTTCCCCATTAACTTTTCAGTAGGCCCAGGCCGCGAGATGGCTCCTCGGTCAGTGAGTTTGGACGATGCTCTTGTGGCCAAGGCAGATGGGCCTGTGTGCTGTTTGTGTTCGGGACATGGTCTGACTGGCTCAGTATCATTGTTTTTAAATTCTTTGAACACTGGATACCTTCAGCTGGAAGTTTAATTCGTCAGGTTTGTAAACGATGTCGGATTCTGATCTTTCCTGACGCTGTGTAGATTGTGCGTGTCACTGTTGTTAGCATATTTTACATATATACATTTGGTTTAATCGTTCATATTCTAACGCAGTTGTTAGCATATTTAAGTATATACGTTTGGTTTAGCCGTTCATATTCTACCGCAGTTATTAGCAAATTTAAGTATATACGTTTGGTTAAGCCGTTCATATTCTACCGCAGTTATTAGCAAATTTAAGTATATACGTTTGGTTTAGCCGTTCATATTCTACCGCAGTTATTAGCAAATTTAAGTATATGTGTTTGGTTTAACTGTTCATACTCTAACGCAGTTGTTAACATATTTAAATATATACGTTTGGTTTAAACGTTCACATTCTGTCGTATATGTATATTTTTTGTTCTCGCGGTTAATAATTTCTACATATGGGTAATCAGGTTCCGTCCCAAAAACTCTGTAACTGCCTCTTACGACAGAGGGGTAGATTACAGTCTTACTCTTCGCTTTCCGATCGGGCCCCGGTAACATGGTGTTTATTATTGTAATGTCATTGATAAGGCGTTTGATTGGTGCAGTTGTAATTTGCTTCTCCACAAAGGTGCGGGTTCAACTCCTGCTACTAGATCCAAATGTAAATGAAAATGAGTTCATTTACAAATGGGTAGACCTACCTGACGAACTGTTATGGAAGAAAAGGCAGCGAGGAAGGGAACTGTTCACCTCACACAACTGGTTTACCACTTCATCCTCGACGACGTTTTGTGCTTTATTTATTCTGTTGCGTATTGATAAACACGGTGTTGTTGTTTGTGGACTTTGTACCTAGTCTCTGATTTGAGGCCGAAGTGATCTCTTGATATGTCCTGGGATGGGATATCTTAATATGACTGGAGCAAAGGCAACACGCAAACCTGAAGTTATTATAGAACAACAGGAGGTTGAGAGAGTTTGTGTACCTCGGCTCAATTATAAGCAACAATGGAGATTGACTGAAAGAAGTCAGACGGAGACTAGCTATGACAATGCAGAGGTTGAATCAAATGAGAAACGTTTGGCAGAACTTTAATGAAATGACTAATGCGATTCATTATATCGCAGCCTCGCTTTAGACTACGACGCACTTTACAAAACGTCATTTTCAGAATGAATGTCGAAGAAGACGAATACTGACATACAAGCGGTTTATTCAAGAGGTGAATTGCAGATTTATCAACTTTATACAATAAGTGGGCGTCAATTTTATGATCTTTATTCAAGAAGTGGGCGTCACATTTATCAGCTTTATTCAAGAAGTGGGCGTCAACTTTATTCAAGAAGAGGACGTCAAATTTATCAGCTTTATTCAAGAAGTGGGCGTCAACTTTATTCAAGAAGAGGACGTCAAATTTATCAGCTTTATTCAAGAAGTGGGCGTTAACTTTATTCAAGAAGAGGACGTCAAATTTATCAACTTTATTCAAGAGAACGTCAAATGTATGAAAACTTTATTCAAGAAGTGGTCATCAAATTTTATCAAATTCATTCAAGAAATCGAATGTAGATTTATCAAGTTGAATAAATGGACAGGTGACAAAACTTTATAAGTGGACGACATGTTTATCAACATTTTATTCAAAAATGAGTTCATAAATATTTTATTCAAGAAATGGACGGCAGAGTTTATTCAAGCCGGCGAGCGGTGACTTCATTGTTAGCGCACCCTTGTGTATTATTAGGATGTATTGTGGTAGTAGTATAAGTGGCTGAAACAATTTGCCAATTGTTGATCAAGCTACCAATTGTGTCGGGTTACCAATGTAGCTATAGCCCTTCTCTCCACAGACATCACCACACGGGGAAGCAGTGCACGAGAGCATAGCTGCTTGCAGCAGGGTCAGCCAGCCACAGCTGACCAAGACACTTCCCCCTGCACGTGGTTGCCATTGAAACAGGCCAATGGATGGGGATCGCAGTGGCAAGGCAAACAGGGTACTAAAAAACGCCAGCTGAAATCCGATGTGCCTGGCCGAAGGACACATATATTGCAGCCTCGCTGTAAACTACGTCACAGCTTTTATGAAAAGTCTTCCAGTCATTTGTTGGAAGCATAGGTCCAATACTGCATTTTGCCAAGCCCATGATGGTTTTAGGAAAATCTGCAGTACGATTTGATAGCATGATTTTTAATATGTTCCCAGATCTATGCACAACCCACTTAAGTCGCCTCATGTGACATACAAGAAAAGAAGTATTAATGCGAGTTCAGTCTCGGAACCACATCTGACAACATACCTAGATTAGAAATGCGGATTTAAAATAGTATTTCAATTGTTTGACCTAACTTTTTTATACTGGTTTAGAAGACTGCAAAGTCTGTATACAAGCAAGTTTCTTTTACACTCGATCCAATAAAAAACAAACTGCATCCAATCTTATCTTGAATAGATTAATTGATTCTGTCTCCACTATTTCCCATGGCAATGCATTCCAAGCATTTCCTGGCCGTGTCCCATTGTTCTTGTATGAGGCTGTAATATGAAAAGTGTCCATCTTCTTCGCTCGTTCTCAATCTCCCTCTACCAAATCCCAAAAGAACTTTGCAAGTAGCAGGATGAAGTCTGGAGAACGGAATGCGCTGTATCTTAGTTTACAGCTTGACTTCAATATTTGCACTTTTCTGTCCGATACATCAGACCAGCAGGAGTACCAGGTAAACCTTCCATCTTCGATCCATTCTCCGTAGTCAGTCTTCTCTGTTGCAGCCCCTTATCACATGGAGGCGTAGAAGGGTCTTAGCAGCTCTGGTTCGCTGGCCCTGACTATAGTAAGTCAGTTTTGGATCGCTGACCACTACAGTTCATGCACTGCTCAGCATATTGATCCCCAGTTTTTCTCATACCATCGTTACACTGTTTCTTTGATTTCGTTATATCAAGAATTCATCAATGCTCAGCAAATCTCTAAACATTTTTAGCTCAACCAGAGCTAGTTTTATACTCAGGTTTCTCATGACACATGACCCGGTTATTTAGCTGCCTGTCTGGCTTATGGAAGTGAACTGTCATCTCCCATTTTTTTAAAAAGCCGACTGAGAAGGCCTTAACACTTCATTCTTGACAGCAGTGTGTGCCACAAGACCACGCACAGTTGTGGGCCTAAGCGGTCGTAAAACCTCAGCCCCGCGGAACACTTTTAAATGACACTAATTATTTCTACCGTCTGTCTCCCGTACTTGGTCAAGTTGAGATTCTGGGCCCAAACTAACCCTCGGGGCTACGATCTGTCCCACATTTCCCACTATTTCAAATGCTCAATGCGTTTACTGTTCAATCGATTCGGTGAAGGTAGTATCATGGCATGCACTGCTGTAGTGGATAAAGTGTTATCATTCTGGTTGTTTATGAGGGTGGTGGCCAGTTCCCTTCCTCGCTGCCTTCCATTCCCAGATATTTAACTTCATACTGCATCTTCTATATACACCCAGTTTTTTATAGGTGGTTTAATAAAACTGAACACAAGAGCTAAGTAGACCCGCAGCCAGTTAGGCGCCATCTATAGCTGCTCTTAACAAACTGACGAAGGTACAAATCATTTTTATTAGCCATTTAAGCTAGGTCGTACACCTATGGGAAGAAAATCGTGCTGGTCTTCGGTGTAGCGGGTCGTTTGGCGCAAAACACAGTGCCGTCTTAGAAACCTTGTACCTTTTTCACGAAAAACGAGAGCTCGATAATTGTCCCAAACTAGGTACCGAGGAGAGGAGACTAACTCGTGGTCATGTCATACATACGATCAGACTATGTTAGTCAGGGTCAGGTGAAACATACGATCAGACTATGTTGGTCAGGGTCAGGTGAAACATACGATCAGACTATGTTGGTCAGGGTCAGGTGAAACATACGATCAGACTATGTTGGTCAGGGTCAGGTGAAACATACGATCAGACTATGTTGGTCAGGGTCAGGTGAAACATACGATCAGACTATGTTGGTCAGGGTCAGATGAAACATACGATCAGACTATGTTGGTCAGGGTCTTATGAAACATACGATCAGACTATGCTAAGCAGGGTAAGGCAAAACATATTGATCAGACTATGTTAGTCAGGGTCGAGAAAAACATATTGATAACAAACTTTAGGAATACTTTTTAAAGATAGGAACCTTTTTTTTTCTTGTCTTCTTCTTTTTCTTCTTCGTTCGTTCTCAATCTCCCACTGTCGTAGTTTACAGCTTGACTGCGATATTTCCACCTATCGGTCCAATACATCCGACTTCCAGCAAGCATTTTTTAAGTTCCG
Source organism: Ariolimax columbianus (assembly GCA_036924085.1). Classification (NCBI taxonomy): domain Eukaryota; kingdom Metazoa; phylum Mollusca; class Gastropoda; order Stylommatophora; family Arionidae; genus Ariolimax; species Ariolimax columbianus. Next base: position 10,659,279 of record JAVGWX010000024.1, read on the forward strand.
GGTTAGCAATCCCTCTTCGATCCCTTCTCCTGAGCCAGTCTGTCATGTTGCAGCCTGTTATCCAGGATCACCGCGTGGAGGTGTAGAAGGGTCTTGGCAGCTTTGGTTCGCTGGCCCTGACGCTAGCAGTCAGCTATGTGTCGCTGACCACTGCAGCTCATGCGCTGCTCAGCATCTTGATCCATTTTTTCTTGTAAATTGTGTGTCTTCAAATCATCTACCTGGCTTACTCTTACTTTCCAGAGTTTACGTTTCCACATAACCGCACATAGCTGGTCTGACGTAGCCCAGCGTTTCTTCCTGGATTTTTGGATGCAACATTTAAAAAAAACATTGCATGGGTAAATGGCATTGCCTGTTTTTTTAAACTGTTTCTCCTGGTTTGCCGCAGCAATGACATTAACAGCCGTTAATATAACATTTAGGGATCAAGATGCTGAGCATCGCATGAGCTGCAGCGGTCAGCGACCCATAGCTGACTGCTAGCCTCAGGGCCAGCAAACCAGAGCTGCCAAGGCCCATCTACACCTCCACGGGCAGATCCTGGATAACAGGCTGCAGCAGGGCAGACTGGCTAAGGAGAAGGGATCGAAGGGGGAATACTAACTCGGTACTCAAAAAATGCTTGCTGAAGTCGGATGTGTTGGACCGAAAAGTGCAAATATTGCAGTCAAGCTGTAAACTACGACACAACGCATTCCGTTCTCTGAACTACATTCTGCTACTTAAGCCCTTTCAGGGTTTGGTAGCGGGAGATTGAAAACGAACGAAGCCAAGCCAAACATATAACATTTAAAAAAGTTAGTTGTTTCCACAAAGTTGCGGCCCTTTTAACCCGCGTCATTTTGTTGCCGTGTCTCAATTAAGCTGGCCGGAGAAACAGATAAGCAATCACTCGTCTTGTTTGGGTGGGAGGGAGGAATAGAGGCTTTCAGTGTCTTCATTACTAAAGAGCGCTGTCCCACTGCCAAACATCAGTAACACTTTCTGGTCCGTCTGGCCGCTGACTTCTTTCTCGCGGCGTTCACATGTAATCCGAAACGGATGCGCGAGGGGAAACACTGTCTTTTGTGATGTTGCCTGTCTTTTTCTTTGATCCTCCTTCCGGATCCAGGTCCTCCGGATTTCCGGAGATCGTCACGGGTTAGTGTGATTGACACATGTTAGGTTTGAGTAAAAGTCCAAGCTTGAATGGTTTCAAAGGGAGAGGTGTACGTGAGGCATTGACGGGAATAGGGAATAAGGGCCTTGCCACACTGAAGCGACAACCTAATCCCTGTTGGTAGGGGAGGAAAACTAACGTCTGGTTAGACAAAAATATACTGATCAGACATATAAGTCAGTGTCAGTCAAGATATACTCATCAGACATGTTAGTCATCAGAGTCAGGGAAGATATACTGATCAGACATGCTAGTCAGGGTCAGGCAAAATATACTGATCAGACATGTTAATCAGGGTCAGGCAAAATATACTGATCAGACATGTAAGTCAGGGTCAGGCAAGATATACTGATCAGACATATTAGTCATGGTCAGGCAAGATATACTGATCAGACATGTAAGTCATGGTCAGGCAAAATATACTGATCAGACATGTTAGTCAGGGTCAGGCAAGATATACTGATCAGACATATTAGTCATGGTCAGGCAAGATATACTGATCAGACATGTAAGTCATGGTCAGGCAAGATATACTGATCAGACATGTAAGTCAGTGTCAGGCAAAATAGACTGATCAGACATGTTAGTCAGGATCAGGCAAAATATACTGGCTCCCTCACCTCGGCTTCCTAGTAGCCCTCCCTGGAATCGGGCTGTTTTCATGGCAACCTGTCAAACGAGGTGTGGGATTGACGTGATTCTCGTGAGGGACATGCAGATGAAGCCGAACATAGCGCAACCGCCTGGAGGCCCCGGCCCGCCTTCATCAGCACATTCAGCATGTAAAGAAATCTACTGCAACCCGCCACCTAACGTCCATCTCAAACAACAACCCCTTTAGGTAGGAAGTAACTCTGCATATCCAACCATTTCCACATGTTGAAGGGGGGGGGGGGGGTTGCCCTTTCTTTCCTTACCGTACCCTTTTCATGGTTTTTCTTGTTTCCTAAGTCATAGCGTGTTGCACATGGAAGACAATTACGTGTGTCATGAGAAGGAAGCATTTGTACAATTATGTTTTATGGGGCTTACCCTAACAAGTTTTTATGAAAGTCTGCCACCTGGTAATTTTTCTCTTCGGTTTTCCAGCAATTTTTTATTCATGAAATTGTCAGCCCGGTGCAGATCACTCTTCCATCTGAACTTCCGACATGCTTCAATTCTGTTTGCCACTCTGGTGGTGTGCATGATAACTCGATCGATTGTGCATCAGGACGAACTAATGTTACAACACGCGCGATCTTCCAAACAATGGCAGCACTGTCAGGACAAAGCCCTACCGACAGAATGACCAGGACTCCCCAACACACCTGGTGGGTTTCTACTTCGTTAACGTCAAAACTGATCGGACAAAGGGTCACGTTCCGGCTGATCTCTAGTATAAGGACAGAGGTCGACAACCTACAGACCTCAAGCTGGAACCACGACCGCGCGGCGCTTAATTCCAAAACTTAATATAATTTAACACTCGGCCCAGGCTAGGCCGAAAAAGCGTGTTTTTGAGGAACTACGCCGATTAATAAATTATATCGACTTTGCTCATCTAACTGTTTTGTCTGTGTGTCCGAAGAATGCTGCGTATCACATGGACTGCAAAGAAGACACAAAGCCAACTCCTTGCAAGGATCAGAACAAGGCAAGTCATCCTTTTTCGGACATGTTATGAGAAGACGAGCAGGGAACCGCGTAGCGCAGTGGTTAGCGCGCTGGAATCGCATATGAGTGGTCCTGGGTTCATTCCCCAGTTGAGGCGGTAGTGTTTTTTCAGACCGCAATGGATCCCGGGTCGACCCAGCCTTAAATGGGTACCGGTTTAGTCCGGGAAGTAAAAGCGGCGAGAGAGAGGAGATGGCTACCGCCCTCATAGCCGAGCATTTGAAATGTGAGATCGCTAACACCTCACACCCCTACGGCAGTAATGCTATGGGTTACTTTACTTTACTTTTACTATGGGAAGAGGCGGCTGTCTCTGGAAATTCCTTGCCGTCAGAAAAACGATGTTCACGAAGCGGGTTCTTCATAAACAGAAAGGAGTCACTAGGTGTCAAGTATGGTGGATAGGACATGGTTTCGTACCCGCTTGTCTTTCTGACGTCTAGGACTTAGGACTTAATTGCAGACGTGAATCCATGCCCAGACGGAAGAGTTCTATAATGAGTTCATCGGGACGGTGAAGAATAGATGGGGGAAGTACATCGCCTTGCAGGGTGAATACACAGAAATGACTAAAGAACCACACCTAATGCAAAACTTCTCGACCATCCCTCGCATTGATCAATTTAAAAGTACTTAATTACGGAAAATCTTGTTTTCCCAATATGACAACTGTTCACGCCAGTATATCAGCTGTACGGTATTGTAATAAAGTTTGCTAGCCGATATATCGGCTCTTGGGAGTGTTAAACAGGCAAGACTGAGACGTCTTCCAGTAAATATATGTGAAGATACACTAGTAGCGTGGGCATTGCATTTGGGATTATCGTATACATCATCATCATGAGTCCCGTAACCTGAAAGGTCATGTTGTCTTTTCATATACAAACTCATTTATTAATTTCTTCTGTGATGTGACCTTCTGATTATTGTTGGTCTATTTAGTCTTTTGGTAGGCTCTTTGCTTATTTCATCGCAGTATCTGTACCATAGTTTTTATTGTTACCCTTACTTCCTCGTCTTGATTGTTTACATATCACGGGTCCCGTCTAGGCGGGACATTTATTATCATAAAAGATCATGGGAACGTTATAACAAGTGCGGAACCCGACATAAAGCAACTAATAGTAGCACTGTAACCTACCAGTCATATTGTAAGAGAAGACGTGGGCTATCACTTGTAGAAGCATCAAGCCACAATTACAAAACTAATACAAATCAAACCATGGAAGACAGAAGAGGACTAAAGACACGGAGTAGACAAAGTCGTCAGTATTGTAGGACTTCTCTTTATCTTCTAGGAGAAAGTTACGCTACCTAGGAGAAATAGATGCTTCCTAAGAGAAAGAGACGCTTACTAAGAGAAAGACACGCTTAGTAAGAGAAAGAGACGCTAACTAAGAGAAAGATATGCTTACTAAGAGAAAGAGACGCTTCCTACGAGAAAGAGACGCTTCCTAGTAGAAAAAGATGCTTCCTGTGAGAAAGAGACGCTTCCTACGAGAAAGAGACGCTTCCCATGAGAAAGAGATGCATCCTGTGAGAAAGAGACGCTTCTCAGGAGAAAGAGATGCTTCCTGTGAGAAAGAGACGCTTCCTGTGAGAAAGAGACGCTTCCTACGAGAAAGAGACGCTTCCCAGGAGAAAGAGATACTTTATGTGAGAAAGAGACGCTTCCTATCAGAAAAGATTCTTTCCAGGAGAAAGGAGACGCGGAGAGAGTTTAGTGTTCTTAAGTTGTTAAAGACCCGATAACCACAGGGAACTCACGATTTTTGTTGTAAGTTCCAACAGAGAAAAAACGGAATGACAGAAAAGAAAGATTATCCTAAGGGTCCCCCCTTTCAGCTGTGTAATACACTCACACACTTTCTCTGCGCGCCCTGGCTAACTAATACAGCGGTGGTTGTAGCAAAGCCATTTAGTTCTTGCCACGGCTAGGTAACAGCCCGCAACCTCCCTAGCAGCTTGGTCCTTCCCGTGTGTGACAATTCGTCGGAAGGATAATCATTTATCTTGGTCACACCTTGCTTGACTTTGATCGATTTTCCCATGCCAATCTCCAGGTTAGCTGTACCCTATAAACACTGACGCGAGGATAGAGAATTTGTATGTAGGGGCGTGACAAGAACTCGCTTCATTTCTAGGCATAGGTTCGGGATTCAACTCCCACCACCCCACCTCGGTCGACCCATCGGTAAATGGGTACCTGGCATTCGACTAGCGATTTACAAGCCAGGAATGGAACTGTTCATAGAAACAGCGACTCATAGCTATGTTGCTTCCATCGGGGTCAGCGAACCACATCTGATCAAGATCATATCCTGCCTCCCCCTGGCGGCCCTGGAAACAGGCTGCACTAGTGTGGTCTGGCCAAGGGAAAGGGATAGCAGTAGTTTTAGACAAACCCGGTACCGATACTCAGAAAAAACCCAGCTAAAATCGGATGTATCGGGACGAAAAGCGCAGATATCGCAGCCTCGCTGTAAACCACGTCAGATCGTCCTTTTCAGGACGAACGGCGAAGAAGAAAATTGCACCTCCCCACCTTATATCGACCGATAAGAAAGACGCAGAGGAGGGTGACTTTTTACGAAGTGTTATATCCTGAGTCTGTACAACCTCTCTGCCACCACTATAGGCTCTCAGCAATAGTTGTAGTAGCTCCGTCGATAATAAAGAAAATGTTAGTTGTCTTGATACACTTTGGTTTCGAGATCGTGCAGTGATTCGGCCTCACGCTGAGTGGATGCTGAAGGGAGGCTCTAAATCACAGGCGTAGGACGTGGCATGGCACCTATCCCCCTCTCGAGCCCCGCGTCTGGACTAAAATTAATTGGACATAAAAGGCGGAGTTGATTACACGGCTGAGCGAGAGTCAAAAAGTGGTCGTTTATTTGTCTGGACGGATAGCACCGTGACCCTGACCGTCTGGCGTGCGCCCATTTGTTTCCTTAGCGCTGACCTATAATGTGGAAATGGGTTGTGATAGAACAAGGTGTTCTTAAGTAATACTATCATTTGTTCAGGTGAATCGATTCTTATTGTGCCAGGTAAGCTTGTCATGAACACGTTAAGGCCAGTAGAAGTGATACACTCACATTCAGCAGAACATAAAAGTCACTTTGTTTCCATGTCCAAAGCAGTACAGTCATTTATTCCCATGTCCAAAACATAAGTCGCTTTATATTTCTCACGTCGAAAATATAAGTCACTACCTGGTATATATTTCCCATGTCCAAAACATAAGTCGCTTTATAATTCTCACGTCCAAAATATAAAAGTCACTATCTGGTATATATTTCCCGTGTCCAAAACATAAGTCGCTTTATATTTCTCGCGTCCAAAATATGTCACTACCGGGTATATATTGTCAATGTCCAAAACATATGTTTCTCATGTTCAAAACACAAGTCAGTATATTTACATAGGGCCTTTCAGGGCTTGGTAGCCGAAGTTTGAGGTACGAAGAAGTTGCTGTTGTAGTTATATATTTATGTGTTAATGTATACATTAAAGGTTTCATCTTTATATTGGCTATCATAAGATGGAGGTCTGAAACCACGTCTGCTACGCTACACACTTTTACATCGTCTCATTATCTGAACTTATAATTATGTTGTTAATCTTTAAAGAGGCAAAAGCAGAGAAAAACGGAAAAAAAGAACAGAAAGATGATGATGAGTAGGAAGACGGAGAAGAAAAAGAAAGGTCGAAGACAATTAATAAATAGAGGAAAAAAAGAAAAGAACAGAACAAGTGCAGGACGAGGGAGAAGGTTGGCGGCGAATCTTCAAGGGTATTGTTCGTGCAATAATATACGTACTTGGACTGCTACAAATGAAAGCTTCCAAAATATTGGACCGAAGTTTGTGAGACAGCACTAAAAACATTGCACCGGTATCCCACCTCCCTTAAACGGTTGCGTTCCTGAAGTGCCCGACGAGCCAGTGGTCAGTGTGGCTTTACCACGGTACAGATGAATCGATTCAACACCTGCATACGAAACACTCAACGCGTCACTCAACAACCCTCTCTGACCCAAGTACAGGCCGCTGAGAGTGTAAATACATATCTGAGGGTTATCTTGCAATCTCTCAGCGTGCTTATTTCTGTTCAAGTTTCTCATCACATCCTTGAGCGTCTCCTTCCCCTCTTTTTCGCTTTCCCTTATTAAAGAAAAATTCTTCTTTACATATTTTTCGTCGTTCGTAAATTCTTCTTCTTCGCCTTCTGCGTTTGTTGTCAATCTCCCGCTACCAAGTCCTGAACAGGGCTTTGCACGTAGAAGGGTGCAGTCCAGAGAACGGAGTGCTGCGTTGTGTCGCTAGTTTACAGATTGACTTACGATATTTGCACCTTTCGGCCAGACACATCCGTCTTCGGCGGGTATAATTTATATTCCATTGGAAAACGAGTAATTGTGTTATTCCTAAATCACACGAGGTATAGTTATGTTATTTCTATATCACACGAGGTATAGTTATTAGTTATGTTATTCCTATATCACACGAGGTATAGTTATGTTATTCCTATATCACACGAGGTATAGTTATGTTATTTCTATATCACACGAGGTACCTTTATTAATGTTATTCCTATTTCACACGAAGTATAGTTATTAATTATGTTATTTCTATATCACACGAGGTATAGTTATTATGTTATCTTATATCACACGAGGTATCGTTATGTTATCCTATATCACACGAGGTATAGTTATTATGTAATTTCTATATCACACGAGGTATAGTTATTATGTTATTTCTATATCACACGAGGTATAGTTATTATGTTATTTCTATATCACACGAGGTATAGTTATGTAATTTCTATATCACACGAGGTATAGTTATTATGTTATTTCTATATCACACGAGGTATAGTTATTATGTTATCTTATATCACACGAGGTATCGTTATGTTATCCTATATCACACGAGGTATAGTTATTATGTTATTTCTATATCACACGAGGTATAGTTATGTAATTTCTATATCACACGAGGTATAGTTATTATGTTATTTCTATATCACACGAGGTATAGTTATTATGTTATTTCTATATCACACGAGGTATAGTTATTATGTTATTTCAATATCACACGAGGTATAGTTATGTTATTTCTATATCACACGAGGTATAGTTATTATGTTATTTCTATATCACACGAGGTATAGTTATTATGTTATTTCTATATCACACGAGGTATAGTTATTATGTTATTTCTATATCACACGAGGTATAGTTATTATGTTATTTCAATATCACACGAGGTATAGTTATTATGTGGTGGGATTTCGTGGCGAAGTTGTCGGCCTCGTGATCAGGTGGTGTGGGCTCGACTCCGGACTCCGCCGTCTTTATCACGGGTGCTTGATAAGGAGTCCCCTGCATCTTGTAGCCACCCCCTAGCCGACTTGTCCTTGACTTGCCACTGGGGTCGGGCGGTTCGAGACGAGAGAGTGAGGATAAAAAGTAGCGCAGTTAATCCTTACAAAAAATAGCGCTAGCAAAATAAATGATGCCATCATCGTCTTCGATGGACGGCGGCCTTTGCCTCTGTAAATACAGGCGGCTGCATTGTGCCTTTAAAAGCTGGTGACTGCCGTTAATAGCCTCCCGTCGACATTCTGTCAGTATGACCAGACCCTAGTCTGTCGCTTGCGTGTATACAATGGTGCTGCATATGGTGCAGGCTAACGTCCCCTGCTGTGTAACGTTGACGCTAAATGATTTGCTAAACAAGAGCAAATGCTCAGCACCTACATACGGCGCCTGAGATCCACCCTTGACGCCTCACTGAGAGACAACGTGACAGATGTAGATGTGAATTCCCGCACCGGTCTTTCAAGTATGTACACTATCCTTCGATAAATTGGTCGTGGCATGAAAGACAGTCGCATCCCCCAAAAAATATTCATTGGGCAGCTGGCGTGTGGTAAAAGAACAACTGGCAGACCAGTTCAAATAAACGTGTAAGCGGGACACGAAAGCACCGGATATGGATCTGACATCTTGGGAAGACATCCGAATGGAGCTGCAACATGAAGAGCCATCTTAGCCTGTACGGTAAGCTCTTGCAAAACCCAGAAGTGAAGACAACAACTCCGCAAGGAACACCAACAACTCAGTAGAGAGTAGCTGGCACATGGCTGAAAAGAGGCTACTTACGTACACAACTATATGCTACAAGATAAGTGACGGATCATCCTGGCAGTTGACTGGATTATGAAATAACACAAATGAGAGTGGAATCCAGTGGACCTTGAATAGACAGCTGGAGCTCTTGGATTTGGTCGATGATATAGCCCTTCTGTCCCAAAGACAGATGCAAAGGAAACTGGAAATACTGGATTTTTACCGCCGTTAATGTCAGGCTGAGAGAAACGCCACTGGAAGAGGTAAAGGTATTTACATGCCTATGACGTATCATCAACAAGACAGGAGGCACAGACGAGGACATAAAAACAAGGATACAAAAAGCAAGAGTTGCCTTCGTAATGTTGAAACCCATATGGAACTCCAAGGAAATAAGAAGGAAGATAAAAATAAGATTTTCAATTCAAATGTGAAGCCAGTCCTGATGTATGAAGCGAAAGCCTGGAGGATGACCAAAGGCAATGACAGGAGACTGTCAACAGACAAAGTTACAAACTACATAGCGTGGTCACGGTCACAAAATGAAGGTTCTGGGTGCAATCCTCACCACAGCACTGGCCGTCAACTCGGGGAAGCAAACCCTTAGAAAATACAGGAGGACCCTTGCATAAAATGATACTGAAGTCGGATACACTGAGCCGACAGGCGCAAAATAAAAACAGTGCAACACACACCGCCTTAGGGAATGGAAAAACAAGACGAACGCCAAAAGCTTTTTTTTTTTTTTTTTTTAAATTAAAGAAAGGTTCAGATTATATACCAGGAATTTATTTTTAGAGATTCCTGAATGCTTGGAATGCATTGCCTTCACAAATAGAGGAAACAGGTCAATTGATGCAGATAGAATGCGCGCAGGTAATTTGAGATCCAAGTGAATGTAAAAGAAACTGGTTGTATACGCACTTTGCAGAGTCTTTTATAACAGTATAAAGACGTTCAGTTAAAACCCGTCTACACTTAATTAACATCATGTGCATAGAAAGCCATAAGCTGTGAAGCGTATCATTTATTTTATAACGAGTCTCCCAGCTTTATGTAGGTTAGGGCCGTACAACGCCTACATCCGGCACTGTTCTTTGTCCATTCTCGCGGGCGTGGTGTCAAAATCATATCCCTCTTAATGTACCTCATTCCACCCTCCCACCGCTCACAGTTTCATCCTTGCTGATGGAACACCCGATCCGCCCTCGGAAGGAACAATTTATCATGAGACATGAACGCAATGACCATCACTTCGTCTATTGTTTCCTCCAGTGGCGCAAGCAGCATCATTGTCGATGATCTTATGAAATACAAGAGGATTGTCATTTACCCAGACCATGATGGAATAGAAATCAGACAATTGGCACCGTGCTTATTCCTTCTCAATGTAGCCACCACTTTAATTTATACATTTCTGCTGTCTTCGCGTGACCATGAAAAGACCTCCAGAATAAAGTCACATATTTTTGGAACTAAACCAGTTATCACAAACCAGTGTGACACATTCGTCACTGTCAAAATGATTTCCTTTCAGCCGTTTTTTAAAGTTTTGGGAAAAGAACAAATCTGGATCATAATGATGAACCCAAGTCTCATCTACTGTCACCATGGTCGGTAACATGTTTTTCTAGTAACACATTTTGAGTAAATGGCCACAGCAATCAACCCTTGTTTGTTTCCGTCCAGCCGGCACACACTTTCTCATGTTTGTTGTGTCAAATTCTAAAAACTGCACTTTCATTTCAGTTTTGCTGACCTATATATCTCTGCAATTGTCATTTTCCTATCCTGGTCTATGATTTTGTGTGTTGGTTTGTTAAGAGCAACTATAGGTGGCGCCTAACTGGCTGCAAGTCTACTTAGCTCTAGTGTCTACTAAGACTGGCACATCAGTTAAACCAGCCTTCAAGAAGCTGGATGTATACAGACTCTGTGGGGTCTTCTAAGCCAATATAAAGCCAGTTATCTAGGCTCCAAGTATGGACACTACTGCACTTTGAAACATTAATGATGATACTGGTAATAGGTATTTCAGAACCCATACCCGGTCATCCAAATAACTGCCTCTCTACAAGAGACCACCTTGATAAAAGCATTAAGGAGGAGTAACATTAACAAATACGAAATGTTTGGATACAAATAAAATGCTTTTTGTATTGCAAGCGTGAACAAGCCTCAGCAGTTGGGACATGGTAGTGGTCGTTCAACACATCTGGCCTTAGAAGCGAACATTATTATTATTATTAAGTTAGAATTGATGCCTTTATTCATTCACCATTCACTAACCACAGCTTAAATTTTGGTATTTTTCAGGAGTCCTTGAACTCTAGACATCAAAATATCCGGGATAACATTGAGAGCATCAGAGTCAAATGTGTAGGATTGTTGAATCTGTGTGGTATCAAGGATGCAGATATTCCTGTGTTTGATGATCCGAACCCAGTCCGCCACAACCGTCAGTCGTTGATCACTAACTTTGGCACCATGTCCAAGAGGTCTCCTCATATGACACCCAGACGAAATAGACACGTACGATTCGACCCATCCACGTATGCTGATATGCTTATTGAGCAGCTGTTGCTAGCCCAAGCCAACTCCATGACAGAGTCAGATACATCCCCACCGAAACCGGAAGGCTGTCTTGTAGCCTCCACCATGGATCCTCACAAGAACAATAATAATGAAAAAGGAATTCCTCAAGGCCAGTGCCCGCTGTCACAATCCAGTATCCCTTCGTCCATACTGTCCAGAGGTCCAATTCTGAGCTGTCATATCTGTGACAATGTAGACGGCAAAATTGAAGACCTGCAGAATGCATTACACATACAGGGTGTTGTTTATAACGGAGACAAACGAACACACAGCCACAACACAACGGACAGTGGTATGGCTGGGTCTGATCATTCCATTGCTGTTGCTACATGCACATGCAAATCCACCCAGCAGATGAATTTCAATCCGCTAGTAGCACAAAACAAGGCATCTGGCTCCACACCTGAGCTTCCAACATCCGAATCATCCACATCTTTAGATATACCGTTTGCATCTGTCTTTGACTTGATGGATTATCCAGGCTCCATGAATCTTCCCATTGAAGGGGATTTTGCCCCAGAATTTATCCATTACCATTCTGATCCTGGGCATCTCCGAAACTCTCCTGGACAACCTCATGCAATTTCTCCAATGAGATGTTTGGATTCATATTCCAGACAGCTTGACACCATCGAAACAGACGCATCTTGTATACCATCATCTGCACTGGAGGCAAACGTTTCACCAGGACATTCAAATTTCAGGGCAATATCCACCAGTTTACACTGTAAAAAGAAACCAGAGCCTGCAACACCTGGCAGTAATCCTCACTTCATCTACTGCGAACCTTTAGTTGTGTGTTTACCACCAGAATCATCTCCCAGGCCTGCTAAGCATCGTGTTAACATTGACAAGAACTATAAATCTCATTCAGGGCACAGGAATGCTGCTACTGCATCTGATAGTGATTCCGAGAGACCTGCTATTCCACCACGGAGACCGATAACAGAAACACAACCGAGAAAATATACCACCCAGCCCCGCGCAGCGGAAGTTTTCCGAACATCAAAACCTGAAGGGACGCCATCACAATATAGCAAGACAAAGTTTCTGCAGTATTTGTCACTTGATGATGTTGGCCAATGTTCTTGCAGAAATAACCAGCAATCGCATCCCGATACCTCCGCTAGTATATCTGGGGTCAGTTACGATGTTTCACCTGTTAATGTCTCCAGGCGCTGTCATCAACTTCCTACACCGAAATCCATGTCTGCAGGGAAGGCTCATCACAAGGAGAACAGGAGAGTTTATGACCAAACAGTTTCGTCCAAAGAGCAGCAGGGTTCAGGTGAAGTGATTCACGATTCACGAGATGGTAGTGCGTCAAAGCGCAGAAAGGGTAATGACAAGTTAGCCATGCCTGCAAACAGCAACCCCAGGCAGAGAGCTTTTAAGTCTGTAAGACAGAGATTGTTTTTCACTAGCCCCACCAGGGCTAGAGATGATAGCTTGACCTCTCCAGATGTAGGTCATGGTTTGACTTCGTCATTCCCTGCCGCTCAGTCGTCAACCAAGTACCAACCAACACGAAGTAAAACAGGTCAGTCCCCTGCTTGGAGGAGGTTCAGTCAGCAGAAGGAGAACGCCTCCCAGTCCCCCTGTCCTGCTAGTAGATCACCCAGGGGACCATTAACAGAACAGTACAACGTTAGAGTCGATGATGCTCTTGCTATATCCTTCAGCAGCTTCACGTCTTCTCCAGAGACATCACCAGATGTTTGTCTGCCTAGTCGCGAAGAGGAACTACTTGAAAGAGATGCTTACTACTGCGACTTCACTGTAGACAGGCAGCATAAAATTGACAATTATATTTCCAGAAAAGCGAGTGCCCCAAGTTCTAACGAAGAAAATGAGAGCCAGAATACATTTGATGATCAACCAGCCTGCGAGGTCTTAATCCGAAAAGTTGAAGGTGCTGAAAGCTCACCTTCGAGTTTTGTTTTCCAAGTACCAGCTGCCAACCTTAGAGCTCCCAGAGCCGCAGCTCGTGTTCACTGGCAGAAACTACACAAATCGAAAGATTCACCCAAAGTGCTTAACGACAGGTCAAAGTATCTGACAGATGGGGCCAGAACTAATAAGCCCTCAATAACTAGATCACTTTCCAGCAATTCCAGCTCTCAAGACTATCCATGCTCTTCCTCCTCCTGCGATCCTAACCAACAAGACACCAGCTCTTCCTCTCTATCATCGGGGTCATCATCTAAAGCATCAAGATCTTCATCAAAGTCTTCCTCAAGAAAATCAAGGACATCACACCCAATTGCATCTTCAACTTTAATATTGGATGCTAGTTCTAGCAGCCCAGATAGAGAGGTAGCAAGTGTCTGTACATGGCCCATCCATGAAGGATTCAATACCTCTGACAATAGCAACACCACAAAAAACACTAGAAAATCCAATAACCACATGACCAATGACAGACCACCAGTATTAATTGGCAAGGACAGTTCAAAGGAAGTGTTAAGTAACTTAAAACACACGAGGACATTAGAAATAACAGCTATGGTTTCACGTATTGAGACAGCAAGCCAATCTAAGTGTGTTCACAGAAGTGATATTACACTGGGGGCCTCTTCAGGCAGGCCACATCCACAGATCCACGCTGCTAGAAGCGCAGATAGCTCTGATAGAGGTATTTTGGCCGCCGCACAATCATTCCTGAAAGCCATGAATACAGCGCCTAGAAATGGAAGCCAGCAGAGTAGCCAACTCTCAGGTCAGTGCAGTAGCCAGGTCACTACTTCATCTTTGTTTCTAAACTGTGCTAGAGCTTCTATTGTCCTGACGTCATCGAGCGAAGCGAGCGACACCCCAGAAGACGCACGTGAACTTTCACATTCCAAACACATCTCAGTTTCAGCGCCAGACTTGCGAAGTCCTTACACCAGAGGGAGCGCAGAAGGGACTTTTTCTCTAGTCCCATCGGACACAGACACAGCATCAGATAGCTCGTTGTTTGAGATCCGTCCGGATATTCCAGGCAGATCCAATACTAGTAGTGACAGCTCATGCACCGCAGCCAGATGTCGGCCGAGACCTGTCAACAGATCTTCTCCAGTGATGTTGCCTGAATCCGCACCACCATCCCAAGAGAACAGTAGAGTGCCTGAACAAGATCTTCTAGACTCTATTCTCACTGATAGTCCAAAGAGTGTCAGCTCAAGTGGGATCTTTGCTCCACAGAATTCCTACAACTCTCCCATTGACAGTGTGGGCTCTCACAATGGTTACTCCAGCACCGTTAGCAGCAGTGTTTCTAGTGAAATCAGCTATGGCATGACTCGCCCTGGATTTCTTGCACGACTACGAACACCACCCAATCTGGTCAATAGACAAACAGGTAATTCACAATCCAGGACAGATAAGCTGAATGATGGTTTTGAATTCAAGCGTCCATTCACACCAACACCTCTCATTGATCGCACAATTACACGATCAACAAGAAACCAAGGTGTGACTGCAGACTCATCTCCATCAAGTCCACATCTGCCCATTTCTGTACGAAGTGACCCACTCAGCATAAATACAGTGTTTGCTATTCCACCGAGCGTTGTGTCGGGCCCTCCCAAGATTAAGGACAAAAACTCTTTGGTGCGCAAGTTCAAAAAGTTTAGCAGCAACTTCTATAAGAAAACTGAGAAAATTCAGACACTCGCAAATTTATGAGTATTTTTTTTGTTTTCTCAATTTTGTCAGACATCAAATAATTCAATTTTGTCACACATCAAATAATTCAAACTTGACAGAAACTATCAATTTTTCTGTTCAATCAAACTTGACAAACTCGTTATGATATAATTGTCTTTCAGTATCATATGTTTTCTCAAATTAACATTGAAACTCATTATCACTTAATTCTGTTTAGTCAACTTGACATAAACAAACAATAAACAAACACATTATCATATTCTATTTTTCTCAACTTTGTAATATAAACAAACACATATTCTTTTTTTTCTCAACTTTGTCATCAACTTTGTCATATAAACAAGTACACATTCTACTTTTCTCAACTTGTCATATAAACAAATTCATTATCATATTCTACTTTTCTCAACTGTGTGATATAAACAAACACTTATTCTATTTTTCTCAACTTTGTCATAAGCAAACACACATTCTAATTTTCTCAACTTGTCATATAAACAAAGACAGTATCATATTCTATTTTTCTGAACTTGTCATGTAAACAAACACATCATATTCTATTTTTTCTAAAATAATGTGATTCCATTTTCTCAACATGAATTAGAAACACATGTTTCGATTTTAAGAACATGACATAGAAACATTTTGGAAATTAAGAGATTTGTTTGGGGCATATGCCCAGGAACAACCCTGCGTAAGGGCATCCACCTCTCTGCTAGGTTATATGCAGTGTTACTATTTTTGTTGCTCGTAGGGCTGACACGACTGAAGAGCGAATGGCTGAACATTTTGGTTGTCGTTCTTTGGCCATGAGGGAGGAAATGACTTCTGGTTGTCAGTCTTTGGCCATGAGGGAGGAAATGACTTCTGGTTGTCAGTCTTTGGCCATGAGGGAGGAAATGACATCTAGTTGTCAGTCTTTGGCCATGAGGGAGGAAATGACATCTGGTTGTCAGTCTTTGGCCATGAGGGAGGAAATGACTTCTGGTCGTCAGTCCTTGGCCATGAGGCAGGAAATGATTATTTTGTTGGTCAGTCTGTCAATGTGGGAGCGAATGATTATTTTGTAGGTCGGTCTTTGACTATGTGGGAGCGAATTATTATTTTGTTGGTCGGTCTGTCAATGTGGGAGCGAATGATTATTTTGTTGGTCGGTCTGACTATGAGGGTGCGAATGATTTTGTTGGTCGGTCTTTGACTATGTGGGAGCGAATGATTATTTTGTAGGTCGGTCTTTGACTATGTGGGAGCGAATGATTATTTTGTTGGTCGGTCTGTCAATGTGGTAGCGAATGATTATTTTGTAGGTCGGTCTTTGACTATGTGGGAGCGTATGATTATTTTGTTGGTCGGTCTTTGACTATAAGGGTGCGAATGACTATCCTGGTTGTTTGGTCTTTGGCCACCCGTTTGTCTGCACATTCCAATGCAAGTGTATACTAAAGACCTTTACACCACAATGGCAGTTGCAGGCGCTAGTTGGCATTTATTCCTCAGTCATCTTTGGGAGGGGGGGGGGCAATCAGCAAGGTGGGGATCAACACTTAATTGAGTTACTGAGTGTCGATTGCTCTACAGGAGCACCTCAGTGGACTTTCTCAAGTTCACCTTGGTGATGTAAGAAGAGCCATTGTAAAGGAATACCAAAGAAATATGACACTTTGGAATAAAGACATTTCTTCTTCGGATTTTGTACTGAAAAAGCAAACAAAAACTCACACACTTCTCGATCCCAGTGTCTTCTACACGCTTACTTCCTCTTTGTAGGTCAACCTTCCTTTTAAGATGTTATTTATTTTCTGTGAATTCTCATAAGTTTTTGTTGTTATGCATCCAGACACTTGTTGCCTGTCAGCCCAAATGTCATGCAATGGTATCTTCACATGTGAATTTCAATATCAGACATGTTATTTATTGCATTTGAATTCCATATCCAATATGTTGTGTATTGTGTATGTCCAACCATTATTTTCCTGATAATTATCAATGCTGAATTATCGTGCTTATTGGTATGTTATTTATTATATTAAATTCTCATATCAAACATTTGGGACTTTGTTTTTTTTGTTGATCATGTTTTGGGGCTATATTTATATTCTCATATTCATATTTTGGGGGTTAATATATTTGAATATCATATGATTTTTTTGGGTTAATATATTTGAATTCTCATATTTGTTTAAGGTTATATTTGTTCTCTATATCTATTCTCATATAGATATGTTAGGATTATATTTGAACTCAATTTGTCCTTTAGTGATTTTGTTAGTGTCCACATCTAGGCACCATACCACATTGCGGAGTGTACAGTGGAATTGAAGAGGGAAGCTTGTAGGTCATCATCATGGCAACCGTCCAGGACCGTGTTAATAGACAAGAAGGCTGCCCAGCCTGCGTGATGACATCTTGTCAATTCAGGTTCCAGGCTATTCTCCATATTGAGAAGACGTCCAAGATAAATGTACGCGTTAACATCCTCTAATCATACCTCGCCAAATGGCAAAGCGATTGCGCAATACTTTGGTCTTCGAGACATTCATCTCCAGACCTGCTTTCTTGCCATCTCCATCAAATAACTGCATCATTTGGTTGACTTCTGCTGTGGACTCTTATGATGTCATCTGCAAATCGAAGGTGATTGAGGCGTCTGCTGTCAATAAGGATACCACACGTGCCCCAGTTGCATCGACTAACATTCCAAACATGCAGAGAAGAGGTGAGATAGGACCAACCTGGCGGACCCCCTAATGAATTGGTACCACAATTGGACGTTGAAAGGGACGAAATATGGTAGTGCAGTTCGTATAACTGTTGGGGAGTACTCTGATGTAACGAGGATTGACACCTTGTTCCAAAAGTGAACGTCAGACAAAATGTGGTTCTACGGACCCCCTTTTGAATTGGTACCACAATTGGACGTTGAAAGGGACGAAATATGGTAGTGCAGTTTGTATAACTGTTGGGGAGTACTCTGATGTAACGAGGATTGACACCTTGTTCCAACAGTGAACGCCAGACCAAATCAAAAGCCTTTTGAATGTCAAACAATGGGAATATCAAGTGTATCTGGAACTCTCGAGCTGTTTTAATAAGGCGGCAACAGGTCTAAATATGGTCCATTGTGCTGTACGGACTCCGAAAGCCTTCCTGTTCAACTGGATGCATTTTGTAAGCAGTTTATAAGTGACTTGGAGGATAATAATTGGACGATAGTTTCCTAGATCGTCTCCCTTCTTGTGCATGAGAGTTGTGCCAGGCGGCAGGTGTTCCTCTCTATGAAGATAGACGTGTAAAATGTTGCATTAGAGCTTGGCAAAGGGGTAGACCGCAAGTCTGGATACCTCCGCAGTGATGCCATCTTCACCTCGTGATTTTCCAGATGGTATTGTCTCGACAGCATGTCGAATTTCTGAGGACAGGAATGTCTGGAAGACGGAATAAAGTGGATGGGAGGGCATTTGGAAGGAGTTCTGATGATCTGAACAGGTTGGTATAGTGTGCTTTCATTATTGACTTCACGCCCAGCTTTGATGTTGTGCGAGACCCATTGGAAGCTTTCAGACAAGGAATGATTTAGCTGTGTTCAGCAAGGCTGGGAGTAGCTTATTTGATGCTGCTCGGATATTGCAGCAACATGTTCATGATCTTTTCTTTTAGTTTTTGGCTGCAGATCTTGCTTAAAGTGGTGGAGGCTGTCTGGAGAATGAGCCGTCTTATGCCAATCCTCTAGCAAAGCTCAAGTGACAAGTGAAATGCGATTTGTGGTGTGAGTGGGAGACTGGCTTCCTTTGAAATATCTCATCTATTTAACAAATTTGCATAGTCAGCATCGGTGTCGGTGTCGATAGAAGCTTCTGGCTAGCTGCGAGGTTGGTAGCAGGAGTTGATGATCATCTCTGGACCCCGATATGATCGCTGCTGCTGAAACTTTACAAGTTTTAGATCGAAGTGGAAACGGGCATGGAGGAGGCGATGGTTGATCCCAGTGTAGAAGGAACTAACCAGAGACATCAGTTACCGATCTATGATTGGGCAAGACATGGTCAATTTCATGACGATGAAATCCACTGGGTCCTATATGTGTATACCTCTTGCGGATGGGCTTCTGGGAAAATCTGTTACAGGGAAACAGTCGATTTGATTCGCAAAAAGTGGCTAGTCTTGTCATCAGCGTCATTCCTTGCTTCTCCAGAGTGTGGCCCCACATAGGTTTCACCATGTTGGTGAGGTCCTATTCTGGCATTAAAGTCGCAGATAACGATCTTGTAATACCTGTGGTGTCACCGGATGGACTTCATGGAGGCTGTCATAGAAATCATATTCTTGTTAATTTGTCTGTTATTGGTGCATATACTTGAGTGATGGTAACAATATGACATTTGGAGATGGTGATTATATTTATATGGGGTTAAATTTGAATTCTCATATAGATATGTTGGGGCTATATTTGAATTCTCATATAGATATGTTGGGGTTATATTTGAATTCTTATATTGATACGTTGGGGTTATATTTGAATTCTCATATAGATATGTTGGGGTTATATTTGAATTATGATATAGATATGTTGGGGTTATATTTGAATTCTCATATAGATATGTTGGGGTTATATTTGAATTATAATATAGATATGTTGGGGTTATATTTGAATTCTCATATTGATATGTTGGGGTTATATTTGAATTCTTATATTGATATGTTGGGGTTATGTTTGAATTCTCATATTGATATGTTGGGGTTATATTCAAATTCTCCGATTGAACATCTTAAATTAGTTATATTTGAATTCCCATACCCAGCTGTATGTATGTAATCCATTTAAAAAAAATCCTGATGCCTGTAACATGTTATTTATTCTATTTAAACTCTTATTTACTTAAGTTAACGTCTTTATACTGGTTTAGAAGACTTTGCAGAGTCTGTATAGAGCCAGTTTCTTTGGAGGGTGGTTAACGATTTGCGAGTCCAACCGATGTGCCAGTCCAATTGATGCGCCAATCCAACCGATGTGCGAGTCCAACCGATGTGCCAGTCCAATCGATATGCCAGACCGTCTTAATAGACTCCCAACATTAGAACAAAGTCGATCCCTCACCTCATTAGCCAGGCTGCCATGAAAACAGCCTGTTTCCAGGGAGTGCTACTTGGAAGCCGAGGTGAGAAAGTATGTTTTGCTTGACCAAACGTTAGTCTTTGTCCTTCCCGCAGCCTGTTAGACGCCATCCATGCTCCTCTTAACAAGCCATAGCCGATGCTATGCCATGTCACACAGTCGTCTCCTCCTACGACATGCTATCTGTCAGACAGAGGTGCTATTCTTGTCTTTGCTATAGACAAAGACTTCGGCGGACCATTTATTAATTATTTTACTGCAATGTTAAGCATAAGTTTTAACTGTAGCTG
This sequence comes from Ariolimax columbianus, assembly GCA_036924085.1. NCBI lineage: Eukaryota > Metazoa > Mollusca > Gastropoda > Stylommatophora > Arionidae > Ariolimax > Ariolimax columbianus. The sequence goes on from JAVGWX010000024.1 coordinate 10,679,885, forward strand.
GGTGTTTTACAGGAATTCCGAGCTTGTGCAATGGTTGATTATAATAGCGATGTTTGTTTACTTAAAAGTTACCAGCCTCAAGCACAACCATTTTCTGACACGCTTGGAAAGTGGCAGTGGGCATGTTCTTATAGATCAGGTACCGTACCACTTGGGATCAGTACTTGTACACACTAACATTATTTTATCTATTTGGATTTTGGAGGTTGTGTGGCCCTCGGGTGAAACTCGCTCAGTTTTCACAATCCCAACGCACCGGGTTCAAATCTCACCGTGTCCAGTTTAACAGAAACTGGGTTTTTTTCTCAGGTGATCGCATATCACGTATGGAAAGTAATGGCAACCTACCGCACTGCCCACCTGCCAAGAAACAGCCAAATAGGTGGCGGTTGTAAGAAGTGACGTTCTGTATAGGACATTGCTACTTACTTTTATTTAGTAATTTCTTAGAATTTCCATACTTACTAGTACATTATTTTGTATATTGAAACTTGTTCTCAACAGAATATTATTTATTTTTTTTGTATTACAGATTGCAATAACGCGGTATCTTCAACTGCTCATGCCTACTTCCTGTTCTATGTTAATTATGTTTTTCCACCTTGCCCCTGCATGTAAAATATACCAGCCAGTTTTGGAAAGATCATTTTGGAATAGATATGCAGTTTAATAGGATAAGTTTTGGGGATTATAGACAGATAATTAGTCCTATACATTAAAACAAGAAATAATTATTCGTAAGAGCAAAGAGATATTCCTTTGGCTTACCCATATACACTTTGTATATCTGGTTGCTGTCCCAAAAAACAGATTTAGTTCTAGAGGGGATTCTGGTGTCCTGTAGGATCTGTGGAAACGATGAGCTCGCAAAAGCTGGAAGTGGCGATGCATAGGCTTGTCATCCACAGAGCTATAAAGAAGCAATGGCACTCATCAAACGATCCATTAGGATGGAATGGAGAGACCAGCATAGTCAAGCCTAACTGATTAGATTTGTCTTAACCCTTTACACCCTAATGCACCTGAAACTAATAGCTAAAATGCCATTTCCTTTCTCACACAGCTTTGCAGATAGACCAAAAAGGGGTTAAAATAACTACATTGATGAAGAAAATGAACTTGAACAATGCATTGACTTTGCCAATTCAAAGTTAGACCATAGATAGATAAGAATGCTTGAAGGCCTAGGGTGTAATGGGTTAAGACACTTATCTAATCATTTTGGTCGGACTGTAAAGTGTTAAGACGGTTAAGACGTTTCTAATCAACTAGGCCAGACTAAAGGCATAAGACACTAATCTAATAATTCTATTTGGACTGTAAAGGGTTAAGGCACTTTTAATCAACTAGGCCAGACTAAAAGGATAAGACACTATTTTAATCAGCTATGCCAGACTACAGGGTTAAGACAATCTAATAATTTTATTTGGACTGTAAAGGGTTAGTGCTTGCATGGAACAGTGTGTTGTGATGAAGTTTCATGTGAAAGAAGGTGGGAAATTCGCAGAAGACTGCGAATCACAATACAGTGATGAGACACTCAGCCGCAGTAAGACACTTGAATGGTGTAAACATTTTAGAGAAGCCTGTACATACGTGAGTGATGATCTCGGCCGCGGTGGCTCTCAACCCACCACTGTCTTTCCTATGAATATTCAGATAGTGGAACATCTTATTCTGGGTGTTGATTTTCTACCCCGTGGTGCCACTATCAACCGTAAACAGTACATACGGAGTTTGAGTGATGTCCATAACTGTCTACAGAAAAAACAGCCTGGTTTGATCACAAAGGGCGTCTTGCTCCTGCAAGATAACGCTCGACCTTTTACGACTCACTGCATTACGTGCCATCTGCTGCAACTCGGCTATGAGGTATTTCCACATCTACCTTACAGCCCAGACCTCGCTCCAATTTCCACCTGTTTGGACCCCTAAAAGAATTCCTGGGAGGTCAGCATTTCAGCACTGATGACAAAAGTGAAACAGGCTGTCCTGGATTGGCTCAGACATACTGAAATCTTTCTACACTGAAGCTTTTCAAGCATTACTTAAACGCTGGTATAAGTGCATGAACTTTGCAAGAGATTATACTGAAAAATAAATGGCATTTTGACTACTTGAAAAAACAATTCCCGGGTCTTACCCCCGGGTCTTACTTGAACACCCCTCAGAGTTTTTTTAATTGTACTTTTTCTGTCCACTTGATGCTGCGACATGTCAATGATTATTTTTGTCCATGTTATAACATCAATCAATCTCTGATGCCTGATCATCATTTGATATGCGTCTATGGCAGCAGCATTTGATATGCGTCTATGGCAGCAGCATTTGATATGCATCTATGGCAGCAGCTCATGTTTGAGATAACAGTTTTATGTTCCGGTCCGCTATTTGATCTACACAGGATGTAGTCCGCATAATATTATCATTTCTCATGTTTCTCGGATTTCTTGTTTTTCGTCGTTCATCCGAAAAGGGGCGTGTAGCTGTTTTGCTAGATTGGGATTACAGCGTGCCAGGGTTTGAGTTCACAAACTGACAGAAACAAAATTCAGGCTGTGGTTTGTGCTTTCTTTGACTGCTTTTCTAGTTGACCCAGCTGTAAAGCAGTACCTGACGTATTATTTGGGGAAGGTACAAACAGCAGGGAAGGGAGCTAGCCAGCGCACCTCACATTGGCTGCAGCTTAGTACATGAGTTATCTGGATCTCCGACTGCAATTGTTGAGATGGGACTGACCTTTGCCTCTTTTGCAGCGAGGCTGTGATATCTGTGCTTTTTAACCCATCACATCTGATTGTATAGCTCTCTGTTCTCATAGCTCCCTGTCATAGCCCCCTATCCTCATAACTCCCTATCCTCATAGCTCCCTATCCCCATAACTCCCTATCCTCATAGCTCCCTATCCTCACAGCCCCTATCCTCATATCCCTCTATCCTCAAAACTCCCTATCCTCATAGCTCCCTATCCTCATAGCTCCATATCCTCATAGCTCCCTATCCTCACACCCCCTATCCTCAAAACTCCCTCTCCTCATAACTCCCTATCCTCATAGCTCCCTATCCTCAACTCCCTATTCTCATAGCTCCCTATCCTCATAACTCCCTATCCTCATAACTCCTTATTCTCATAGATCCCTATCCTCATAGCTCCCTATCCTCATAGATCCCTATCCTCATAACTCCCTATTCGCATAGCTCCCTATCCTCATAGATCCCTATCCTCATAACTCCCTATCCTCATAGCTCCCTATCCTCAAAGCCCCCTATCCTCATAGATCCCTATCCACATAACTCCCTATCCTTATAACTCCCTATCCTTATAACTCCCTATCCTCATAGCTCCCTATCCTCATATATCCCTATCCTCATATACCCACATCCTCATATATCCCCATCCTCATAACTCCCTATCCTCATAGATCCCTATCCTCATAGCTCCCTATCCTCATAATTCCCTATCCTCATAGCTCCCTATCCTCATATATCCCCATCCTCATAACTCCCTATCCTCATAACTCCCTATCCTCATAGCTCCCTATCCTCATATATCCCCATCCTCATAACTCCCTATCCTCATAACTCCATATCATCATAGATCCCTATCCTCATAGTCATAGATCCATATCCTCATAACTGCCTATCCTCATAACTCCCTATCCTCATAAACCATATTCTCATAGCTCCCTATCCTCATAGATCCCTATCCTCATAGCTCTCTATCCTCACATCCATCTATCATCAAAGCACCCTATTCTCATAGCTCCCTATCCTCATAACTACCTATTCTCATAGCTCCCTATTATCATAGCTCTCTATCCTCAGATCCCTATCCTCATAGATCCCTATCCTCATAGCTCCCTATCCTCATAGCTCCCTATCCTCATAGATCCCTATCCTCATAACTCCCTATCCTCATAGCTCCCTATCCTCAAAGCCCCCTATCCTCATAGATCCCTATCCACATAACTCCCTATCCTTATAACTCCCTATCCTTATAACTCCCTATCCTCATAGCTCCCTATCCTCATATATCCCTATCCTCATATACCCACATCCTCATATATCCCCATCCTCATAACTCCCTATCCTCATAGATCCCTATCCTCATAGCTCCCTATCCTCATAACTCCCTATCCTCATAGCTCCCTATCCTCATATATCCCCATCCTCATAACTCCCTATCCTCATAACTCCCTATCCTCATAGCTCCCTATCCTCATATATCCCCATCCTCATAACTCCCTATCCTCATAACTCCATATCATCATAGATCCCTATCCTCATAGTCATAGATCCATATCCTCATAACTGCCTATCCTCATAACTCCCTATCCTCATAAACCATATTCTCATAGCTCCCTATCCTCATAGATCCCTATCCTCATAGCTCTCTATCCTCACATCCATCTATCATCAAAGCACCCTATTCTCATAGCTCCCTATCCTCATAACTCCCTATTCTCATAGCTCCCTATTATCATAGCTCTCTATCCTCAGATCCCTACCCTCATAGATCCCTATCCTCATAGCTCCCTATCCTCATAGCTCCCTATCCTCATAGATCCCTATCCTCATAACTCCCTATCCTCATAGCTCCCTATCCTCAAAGCCCCTATCCTCATATATCTATCCCCATAACTCCCTATCATCATAGCTCCCTATCCTCATAACTCCCTATCCTCATAGATCCCTATCCTCATAGATCCATATCCTCATAACTCCCTATCCTCATAACACCCTATTCTCATAGCTCCCGATTCTCATAGATCCCTATCCTCATAGATCCCTATCCTCACATCTATCCTCATAGCTCTCTATCCTCACATCCATCTATCCTCAAAGCACCCTATTCTCATAGCTCCCTATTCTCATAGCTCCCTATCCCCATAGATCCCTATCCTCATAGATCCCTATCCCAATAGCTCCCTATCCTTATAGATCCCTATCCTCATAGCTAATTTACACTAGTGTAGCCTGTTTCCAAGGTAGCCGTTTGACAGTTGGTAGGGTCTTGATCATTTCTGGTTCGCTGACCTGATGCAAGTAGCCATCAACAAAGTCCTGTCTCAGGCTACATACAGTTGTCTCAGGCTACATACAGTATATCCCTCAATCAGGTTGGAGATAGGGAGTCTGTCTCAGGCTACATACAGTATATCCCTCAATTGGGTTGGGGGAGGGAGAGGAGTCTGTCTCAGGCTACATACAGTATATCCTTCAATTGGGTTGAGGGAGGAAGGGGGGAGGAGTGTCTCAGGCTACATACAGTATATCCTTCAATTGGGTTGAGGGAGGAGGGGGGGGGGGAGAGGAGTCTGTATCAGGCTACATACAGTATATCCCTCAATCAGGTTGGAGAGAGGGAGTCTTGTCTCAGGCTACATACAGTATATCCTTCAATTGGGTTGAGGAAGGGGGGGGGGGAGAGGAGTCTGTATCAGGCTACATACAGTATATCCCTCAATCAGGTTGGAGATGACTATATTGTCATTCTGGTAAAACATAACCTAGAGAAAATGTTTATCATCCCCTCACGGGCACTTGTATGTGTATTTAATTTATTGACATATGTTCCAGCCTGCAGTGGCCATTCTCTGAGCGAGAAAGGGTTCATGAGTTCCTAAGTTTCTTGACATTCGCAGATTCACAATAGTTTCGTGACATTCGCAGATCCACATGAGTTTCGTGACATTCCCAGATTCACATAAGTTTCTTGACATTCGCAGTTTCACATAAGTTTCTTGACATTCGCAGATTCACATATTTCTTGACATTTTGCAGATTCACATAAGTTTCTTGACATTTGCAGATTGACATGAGTTTCTTGACATTCGCAGATTCACATGAGTTTCTTGGCATTCGCAGATTCACATAAGTTTGACATTTGCAAATTCTCATGAGTTTCTTGACATTCGCAGATATTCACATGAGTTGACATTCGCAGATTCACATAAGTTTCTTGACATTTGCAGATTCTCATGTTTCCTGACATTCCCAGATTCAGGTTATGTTTTTGTGTATGTTTGTAAATTCTTGGGCTCACAGAGTGAGCCAGCTGTTTTTAATTTCATATTTCGATTTATTACAGAATAATCTCGACTGTAAAATCATATTATGACATTGCTTGCTAGTCACTTGAATTAAACCATGAATTTTCTATAACTTTTGTTGATTTTTTGCATATTGTCTTGTTGTGTTCAGACTTCTAGTTTTTCACATTTTGTTTATTACGTTTCAAACATACAAATTGTGGGGTACACCAATTGTCCTATAAATCCATGAACTTGCCGCAAAGAACTGGTAGTTTTTCTAACCAGATAGACATATCTGTTAGTTTCCACTACAAACGTATTTATAACATCTACAGTTTCCACTACAAATGTATTTATAACATCTACAGTTTCCACTACAAACGTATTTATAACATCTACAGTTTCCACTACAAATGTATTTATAACATCTACAGTTTCCACTACAAACGTATTTATAACATCTACAGTTTCCACTACAAACGTATTTATAACATCTACATCTTGATGATCTGTTCCTCATCGTAGCTTTGTCTCAAGCAGACCCTGTCTTGGGCCACGGAGGTCCAATGCGTAGTAAGTACTCCTCTAAAGGCATCGCAGATGTTGCAGAGTACAGCAAGGGGGTCTGACCAACGCATTAATGGTCTTCCCCGCAGTCTCTTCTAACTTCGGGGGTACCAGACTGCTGTCGCCGTTCTTCATCGATCATCGTTTCGTCGTCAAATGGGACCTGCCCATCTATGTTTTGCATGGATTACCGCTTCATTCATGAGACAATCGTCGTATGTCAGAATTGTGGAGACCTTGCATACGTTGGTTCCGGAGAGTGATTCCAACCAAGTATCTCTGAAAGGCAGTCCTGGGTCACTCTCTTTTTGTCCACGTCTCAGCACTGTAGCACATCGCAGGGAGTACATTGGAATTGAAGAGAGAAGCCCGCAGGTTCTGGTTATGGCAATCGTCCAGGACCGTGTTAATAGACGAGGAGGCTGCCCAACCCGTTCTACAACGTCTTATCAGTTCAGGTTATCTTTCATGTTGATAACATCTACATAAACAAACTAAACAGACCTTCCTTGTCCATTACAAAAACTTCATCACTCACATCAACAATGGGATAACCTCCCAATTCCATGTGAAACAGAAACAAAAATTTAAAATTGTCTAAAGTAAAAAAAACACCATTGTATTGTTTTTCATGGTGGACTGAAGTGGTCTCCGTTTTCGATTCATCCATTTCTAAAGCAAAACCGTGTTAACACAACGAATACACCGGTACGTAAACAGAGACTATGCCCCAGGCAAATGTTTTCGCCAATGGTTCAATAAAAAGTGAAACCTTGCCCCTTCTGCAACCTTTGTCAGTGGTTTACTTGTTACCTTTGTGTTAAACCATGACCCTTCTACAACCTTTGTCAGTGGTTTGCTTGCTATTCTCTTGTGTTAAACCATGACCCTTCTACAACCTTCGATAATGGTTTGTTTGTTGCCTTGTGTTAAACCATGACCCTTCTAAAACCTTTGTCAGTGGTTTGCTTGCTATTCTCTTGTGTTAAACCATGACCCTTCTACAACCTCTGTCAGTGGTTTGCTTGCTATTCTCTTGTGTTAAACCATAAGCCTTCTACAACCTTTGTCAGTGGTTTGCTTGCTATTCTCTTGTGTTAAACCACGACCCTTCTACAACCTTTGTCAGTAGTTTGCTTGCTATTCTCTTGTGTTAAACCATGACCCTTCAACAACCTTCGATAATGGTTTGTTTGTTGCCTTGTGTTAAACCACGACCTTTCTACAACCTTTGTCAGGGCAATGAGAGTTAGAGACAATAGCTTTAACCCAACCACAATTATAAATGACAAACACGGGACATCGATTTTTCGACTGAGAAAAAAAAATGAAAGCAGGACGGATGAAGTATTTCCCAGAACTCATAAACATGAACGATTCGAAGAGGTTTACCTTGTCATACAAAGGAGAAAAAACGGAATAGTAATCCAGGAGATTAAATTGTATTGTAAAATAAAAGCCCAAATCGTAAATCTGCCGGCGTGGACGAAATAACATGCAAGACAATTAACGCTTGTGGATTCTTAGGCGTAAAATTGTTACCGGAACATAACATATTCTCAGCCGCTTAAGAGCAAAGAAAAATCCCCGAAGACTGACATAAATATATCATAGTGCAAAAATGGAGAAACAAAGGAAACAACACAAATGTGGGCCGTACCGACCGGGGAATATCACTACTGATGTTCGACCATCATGATGTTTGACGTGAGATGAAGACGACCCTCTCTGCTCAGCCGTGTGGACTATCTTTTCTAGTTGCTTTGTCCGCTGAAATAGGATGACATAGATTAAAGTGCAGAAGAATTGCGCAATATGTCAACCTCACTCTCACGTCACGAGCTTCCTTTGGCCAGTGGCAATTCATTATCGAGACGACTGGAGATAACACAGGATGCAGATGTTTCTTCAGGGATTACTTCCGAAGCTTTTCCCTTAACCAGGTATCCCGCATGGCAGCTGGGGTGTGGCACCGAATAGTGAATTTAGGATGGCCATGACTAAATCTCTACGTTCATAACAAATGGAATTTCATCACTAATCCACACAAGGAAATTAGGCATACATCCAGGAGCAGATAATTCGACAGATCATCGAACTACAGCTGAATGGGACTCAAATTCTGACGGGGTAGAAGCTGCATTGACGCTTTATTTATCCTGAGACAACTATGGGAAACAAACATCGAATACGATCGGAAATTCAATGTTGCTTTCATATATCAAGAAAAGGATGTCGACAGAGTAGACAGATCTATACTATTGACCATACTGGACCATCAAGCATTGCAGGGTCAGCTATTACATACAATTAGAGCACTGCACCAAGGGCGCCAAAGTGGGGAAAGAACAAAAGATGGCTTGACCGAAGGAATAGCAAGCGGAGTAAGACATGCATGTGTGTGTTGTCGTCACAAATTTGGGCAGAATAACGCTCGAGGCCAAAATGGAGCATACATCAATGAATGCGAGGAAGAAAGGATAGAGGCAGGCTGATCAGTTAAACGAACTAATTTTTTGCAGATGATCAATGCCTATTGTTTAAGTGTGAAGACGATCTGCAGCAACATCTGACTGCGCGCAAGTCTGGAAAAGATACAGTATGAAAATTAACACATCCAAAACAGAAACTCTGCAGATAGCACCACTTGGGCCGTGTTTTCCCACAGGATGGAGGTACAGATAGAGAAATTGGGATCAGGTGCCAAAAAGCAAATGCAATTGCAAACTGCTTTACACAAGAAGACTACTAATCAACAGTATATTCATGCCAACTCTGTGCTACCAGTGCCTAACGTGGACTCAAAAAACTCTAGAGAGAAAGATCACGACACGTGAGATTGGATGCCTCCTGAAAACAATCAACGTAACTAGGAGAGACAGAATACGCAATGAAGATTTTCGAAACATAGTTGAAACAAGGTCCTGCACTGAATATATTGATGATGAGAGAATCCATTGGTTTGGCCACCTAATGAGAATGCAACCAGGCCAACTATCCCTGTGCGCATATAACACAACCATGGAAGACCGAGAACGAGATGGATAGGAAATGTGTTGTTGATATTCTAAATTGTCGTGGATGACATCTACTTCAGCGATGCGTCTGGCCATAGACTGAAAACTATGGCTCCCCACGACGCCAAACGGTTAGAAGTGGATAAGACAAAACAAGTGTCAAACCGGTACTGCTGTGTGGAACGGAAACACGAAGAACGACAAAAATCATACAAAAATGACCACAGTCCTCCGGTAACAGATACCTACGAAGGATAATGTTACCAAAGTGGCAGGGCATGGTGAGGAATGAAGGTATGTAGGAAAGGAGCCAACAACAGCCATTGTAAAAAACAAATTAAGCGAAGAAAAGGAATTGGATATGACATACGCTATGGAAGACAATGTTAAACATATTCAGAAACGTTCTTACATGAAATCCTCAAGGGAAAAGAGAGGGAGACTAATATAATTACACCTGGAGAGAGACAGAAAGTGCAGACAAGAATCGTATATATTGGCACTATGCTGTCAATACCCTATACGCAGAAATGAACGACGGCTTTGATTGATAAATTGCTTTTAAAACATAATGGGTTATTGTTTGTTTACCATATAACGGATATAATGCTGTGTACATGTTGCTGTTGGTTTCTGTTTCTAAGAATCGACGTCACTGCACTCCGGGCATACCCATAGGTGCTCAGTCTATCTCATCAAATGGCGTAAGGTATGGATGCGGATGATCCCTGTAGCTCGCTGGTTGTACACTCTCCTGCGTCGCCCGCTCATGTCCCCCACTCCGCTCAAACCTCGTTTAATGTCGAAACTTTGCAGTCTGTAGATTGCTGATTCATCTATTGCGGTGTCCTCATTCTGCAGGCGGTCATTGATTGATTTCAAAATGTCACTTCTGTCCATCACTAATGTACTCATGATGGGAGCTTGTGAAGCCATGATGTCAGCTCTTTCATTGCCCTGAACCCCAGCATGAGCAAGACAGTAGATCCATGTCAACCCCTGGAAGTTTGAGGCCTCAACAGCTGCTATCCACTCGTACCTAAGACATCCCTTCTGTACTTTCTGAAGTACGGCTTGCTCGTCTGTCACGATGACTGCCGTTGTTATAGAAGTCTCAGATATCCATTTCAGTGCTGAAGTCACTGCTTCGGTCTCCATTCTCATACTGGAGATTGTTGACATGTATGCCTTACTGCGCTCAGCAACGACCTCTCCTCTCACTCTAACCGAGAAACCCCAGCCTGATTTCCGACTGCGCACGACTGATCCGTCGGTGTTTAAGACAGCGTCTCTCTCCTGGGTGTTCTCAGTTATCAGCTGATTTACCTCGTGCTCTGCTCTCCCTTTGCTCTGTTCTCTGCATTTCTTGCCTAAGGTTATTATGACTCTCTGGTACTCTATCATTCTATCCCCAGTGTGGACCCATTCTTCCCCTTTCGCTATCAAAGGAGATATATTGTTGTTGGTATAACAGGCAGCACAATCAATTCATGAACTATACTAAAATGAGAAGTTTGCATTTTAGTCTTAGTCGACCTGTACTTCTACAGGGGCGGATGCCCATGATCAGGTCTCAGCTCTGACGTGACATGGATGTTGCAGGGAGGATTTCCTGCTTAGCGGGCTAGGCTCGAGCAGCTTGTTACTCCGCTGCGTTAGGGCAGGTATCGCAGAGTGTGGTTAATCGATGTACGAGTCCATCTTAATATACTAAAACACTAGAGTAAAGTAGACCCGCAGCATGTTAGGAGCCATCTATGCTGCTCTTAACAAACCAACTAACCATGACCAGTTTTATGCCATATCAGACAGTTAGTCGTCTCTTACGAGCTTGCTCTCTGTGTGGCAGGGGTGCTATTCTTGTCCTTGTTATACACAAAGACCCAGACGATCCACTGAGGACAGTTTTCATTGACTGAAGATTAACCAGAAATGAGAATTGTCAGGTGTTATGTATACATGTTAGGTTATGGCGCAGAAACATGGGCACTAAATAGCAAGCTGGAAAGGAATATTGAAGCTATTGAAGGATTGAGTCGCATTTCTTGGAAACAATATAACAAATGTGGAAGCATTGAAAAAGTTGGGGTTGAAAAGAGAATTAATGACCTAAATCAGGGTTAGACAGTTAACGTTATTTTGGTCATATAAACAAGACATATCTCCTTGTTGAAGCGAAGCCCATACTAGAGAGTAGAGTGGAAGGCAGTCGTCAGGAGATGGACTGGGAAAAGCTTGTCAGATTGCACCATTACGGCATGTGATAAGAGTACAATGGAGACCCATTGCAGCTGACTTTCGAGGCAAAGATGGCACTTGAACTGAACTGAACCAGATGTCTTTGTGAAGGGACATCACTCTAAATATTTAGATTATTCTGATGTTTTTAAGCAGAAGTCGTCTACCAGCTACCACAGGTCTGCAATTGTTACCTCAACTCTAGCGTATTGTAAATAAAATAACAACCTAATAAGCAATATTAGTTTTCATATACAATGATAAAGCATGAAGAGTTAGGAAAAGAAGGTTTCGCTGCTAATAAGTTCACAGATACACCGTTTACTAGTTCTTATATAGCAGAATTGCCTAATATCGATAATGTAAACATTGGGCTGTCTGAGGCACGTGAATTTGTAAAAAAAAGATCAGAATGGATGACACGAACCTGTTGTACCCGAGAATCCTTTAAATTGCTATATTCTTATAGACCTCCGTGTACTGAATAACATCATATCTTGCTACCTAAAATACAATAATTGTGGGGAACATAACTAACTAAAGTGTCAGTTGAGTTTAACGGAGATCAATTGGATGGATTTTGTCTGGAGATTTCTGTTTCATTGTAATGTGCTCCTCCTGTGATTGTCCGTGGAAGGAGATCTACAAAACGTATTAAGAAAAGAGAGGAAAAAACATTTGTTACATCAATTTTCATGGCTTGGTAGCGGAAAAATGAACGAATAATAATCTGGTTCCGTATCATTTCTGGTCATGACTCCCACACGCTAACTTTTAAATCGTTTTTCCTCCATAACAATCAGTCTACAACCTTCTTGAAGGGACCTAGGGGTTATAATAGATCATACAGGAAAGGTTAGTGAGCAAGTTAAGGTAGCAGTGAAAAAGGCAAATGCAATGTTAGGTATGATAAAAAGAAATATTAAACATAGGAGCAAGGAAGTGATCGTCAAACTGTATAAAGCTTTAGTTAAACCTAGATTGGAGTACTGTGTACAGGTGTGAAGTCCTTATCATAGAGGGGATATAAACATGCTGGAAAGAATACAAAAAGGAGCAACAAAGATGATAGTGGGATTCCAGAATTACAGTTATGAGGAACGACTCAAAAAAACCGGCCTACATTGTCTCGAAGAGAGAAGAATTCGTGGTGACTTAATACAGGTTTATAAGATGATCAGAGGAATGGATAAATTAGACTATAACATGTTTTTTAAAATACAGCCACCTACAATAACACGAGGGCATAGCTACAAGCTGACTAAAGAAGGTCCAGGTTAGATATTAGGAAATATTTGTTTAGTCAGAGAGTGGTGTCTGCTTGGAATGCATTGCCAGGGAAGGTAGTGGAGGCAGGGACAGTTAATGCATTTAAGAATAAACTGGATGCACATAACTTTTAGAGCAAGGTGATGTAAATGTAACTGGTTGTTTACAGACTCTGCAGGGTCTTCTAAACCAGTATAAAGACGTTAAGTTAGTTAAGTTAATTAGACAGCGTCACAATGTCTGGATGAAATTTAGTCAGCATATGAACAGTTTACAGTTCTCCTTCCATCTCCGAGTCGATCGTTCAATGAGTTATGCATGCACAGAGTGAGTAGTTCTTTGAAAGGTGTTGCAGAAGAAAGTATGAAGACAGTTGCTGAAGAGGACAAAGAAAAAGGTGGAAACCCAGATGATGTGGATATAATTTCTAGTTGTGGTGGTTTGTGTTGATGGGACATTGCATAGATATGGTAATTCAAGCCATCTTGGTGTAGGGATATCAATATTCCTAAAGAATTGTAAAAGTCCTGATACCTAAATATTGACAAACATTTGCAGGTAATGAAGGCAAGAAGAAAACAATGAAGTATGATCAATGGAAGAGGAGGCATTCATGCAAAGTTAACTACGTTGACAGTGCTGGCTTCATGGAATCAGTCAACGTTTTTCAAGATTTTTTTTACCATCAAGAAAATTATCCTACCTGATATACCTTGGAGTTAGTGATTCAGCTTCAAGAAAGTTGTAGACTGATTGTTATGGAGGAAAAACGATTTAAAAGTTAGCCAGTGGAAGTCATGACCAGAAATGATGCGGAACCAGATTATTCTACTTTGTTCATTTTTCTGCTACCAAGCCATGAAAATTTAGCAGGATGTATGAAAAATGGAATGTGCGGTGTCATAGTTCACAGCTTGACTGCGACATTTGCACATTTCGGTCCACCATATTCGACTTCAGCAGGCATTTTTAGTACTGGATTAGCCTCCATTTTTGATTCCTTAACCAGTCTGCTCTGTTGCAGCCTGTTATCCAGAATCACCACATAAAGGCGTAGAAGGGACTTGGCAGCTCTAATTTGCTGACTCTATTGTTAGCTATCACCAAGGGGCCCCTGCTGCTCAGGCACTGCTCTGCATCTTGATTCTGGAATCAGATTGAGATGGCTGAAGGCATAAAACAAAGATTTCAAACTGGATGATGGGAAAGGACTACCAGGAGCTAAACGTCTAACAGATAAGAAAATAGACAAATTGAAAAAATGTATTATAGTTTTGCCATTCGCAGAATTCAAGAAATTTCTGTTGTGAAGTCAGTTCTATCACATATCGCATTGGCAGATGCAGATCCACAACTCATAAACTGAATCCTTGAATGTTGTAAATACTTGAAAAGTAGAGTTTGATACATACACAAGCAGGACTTACCACTCAACATTTTAAAATTCATTAAGCCAGTCTTTCATTATTTGGCTAATGAAAACTTTCTAGGAAAATCTCTTCATGGCAAAACACAAATGAGTGTTTACATAAATGGGAAAGATTCTCCAAAGAGTTCTGGGACAGATTCACCAAAGAGTTCTGTGATAGATTCACCAAAGAGTTCTGGCACAGATTCACCAAAGAGTTCTGGCACAGATTCACCAAAGAGTTCTGGCACAGATTCACCAAAGAGTTCTGGGACATTCTCCAAAGAGTTCTGGGACAGATTCACCAAAGAGTATTTTGTAGAAAAGACTGAAATAGAAGATAATGTACACTGTGCTGTTTCCCTTTTCAATGTAAGTGTAGAATCAGTTTTAAAACTTCACAAAAAACTTTTCATTAATGGACATTTTTCAAGGAAATTGTGTGGACAAATAAAACTCACTGACGATCCAAAAAACATTAATCATCACCAAAAAAAGCAATGACAAACTTTTAGTGCACAGAAATGGTTATTTTGATAAAGCACAAGATGCTGAAGAGGGTTTATGCACACCAGGGGGCCATTTACAACACTTCTGGATCATGAGGTGCAGGTTAGTACCTTTGTTTTAAAATATTTGTTCTTAAAGTTAGGTTTTATGGTATGCTAACAATTGACAAGTGTTCAGTTCAGTTCATCTTGTGACCTTTTGAGATCATTGGGACACCCCTGCTGACACTTCTACATTCCGGTTCCATCCCTCTGTCTGCGGTTGCTTTTTATGCCTCCTTGAGTCATAGGTAAGTCCATTCATGGATATTGTCTTCCTATCGTTTTCTCAGACATTCTTGCCTTTGCTTGCTCTGTGCTGTGCCCTGTAGTATGGCATCTGTAAGTCCACTGGACCTCGAAATGTGGCCATACCAAGACAGCTTTTCATCTTTGTGAGGAGGTCATCGTACAGTCCACTTGCATTCTCAATTCTACGTCATACTTCATTGTTTGTGATACAGTCTTTGTAGGTGATATTTAGGAGTCTAGGTCTGGATTCTTCTCTGGAGGTTTGCTATAATAGTCCATGTTTCGCAGGCGTAGAGGAATATAGAAAGAACCAGTGAGCACATTAGTCTGACCTTTTAGGCGAGGGCGAGTTGTTTATCTTTCCATATATATTTCAATTGTGCAAGCGTCGCTGTTGTGTGTGCTATTCTGGCCAGGACCTCTGGTATCAATCCTCATCACTCATTGTTGAAGCCAGATATTTGAAACGGTTTACTGTTTCATGAATCCGTCCATTTGCTTTGATCACAGCTTTGATTCATTCAGTATTGTTGTTGTTGTCTTTTCTGTATTTATCTCCATGTCATAACTCTGTGCTGCTACATCCAGTCTTTGGATCAATTCTCGAAGTTCTGTCGCCGTCCCCACCAGCCTGTTAATGTCATCCACAAAGCGCAAGTTGGTAATAGTTCTATCCCCCATCCTTACGTGGCCAAAATGATCTCCAAGGGCATCACTCATAAATCTTTCTAGGAATATATTGAAGAGTCTCAGGGAGATTATACATCCTTGTCTTATGTCGACGGATGTGCAGAACCATTCACCAATTTTTCCATCCACAAAGACTGCGCTTGTTTGCTTATCATACAGATTGCTGATAACTCTCACAATCTTACGGTTGATGTTATATTTCTTCATTGCTGTCCATAGAGCATCATGCCAGACAAGTGTAGTAACTCAATAACAGTTAGTTCAAATGCCTTGAATATTTTGTTCCTAACATTTTGTTTAATTTGAACTAAATTAAACTTTTGATTTATTTGTTAAAATCTTTTATTTTACCCTCAATGTTTGTAGCTGTAGCAAAAGTTTACGACAATTGATGACCCAACTTAAGAATGTTGCATGGACATTATGGGCTTTCCATTTCGCAACATTTTAGTTCAAATTCGTTATGATTCAGTTGGTAGTAAGTCTGCAAGGTTGTATTAAAAGATTATTAATTTTTAACAGAAGTTGTGATGTTTACAGTACATGTACATGTTTTAGGCATTTTTTGTTCTCACCTTTAGTATGTTTCACTTGACTCTTCTTCACTCCACCTTGATCAGTATGTTTCACCTGACAGACTCCTCTTCACTTCCTCCAAGATCAGTTTGTTTCACCTGACTGACTCCTCTTCACTCCCACCTTGATCAGTATGTTTCATCTGACTCTCTCTTCATTCCCTCCAAGATCAGTATGTTTCACCTGACTCTCTCTTCACTCCTTCCAAAATCAGTATGTTTCACCTGACTGACTCCTCTTCACTTCCTCCAAGATCATTATGTTTCACCTATAATAGATTATACAGGTAAGGTGAGTGAGCAAGTCCAGGTAGCAGTGAAAAAGGCAAATGCAATGTTAGGTTGGATAAAATGAAATATTAAACATAGGAGAAAGGAAGTGATAGTCAAACTGTATAAAGCATTAGTTAGACGTAGATTGGAGTACTGTGTACAGGTGTGGAGTCCTTATCAGAGAGGAGAATAAAACATGCTGGAAAGAATACATTAAAAAAAAAAATTAAAAAACAAAAAAAAACGACAAAGCTGATAGTGGTATTCCAGAATTACAGTTACGAGGAAAGACTAACAAAAACCGGCATACATTGTCTAGAAAAGAGACGAATTTGAGGTGACTTAATATTAATACAGGTTTATAAGATGATCAGAGGAACGGATACAGTAGACTATAACACGTTTTTTTTCAAAAATACAACCACCCACAAGAACAAGAGGGCATAGCTACAAATTAACTAAAGAGATGTCCAGATTAGATATCAGGAAATATTTTTTTTAGTCAGAGAGTGGTGAATGCTTGGAATGTATTGCCACGCGAGGTAGTGGAGGCAGATCCAATTAATGCATTTAAGAATAAATTGTATGCCCATAGCTTTTAGAGCAGGGTAATGTAAATGAAACTGGTTGTATACAGACTCTGCATAGTCTTCTAAACCAGTATAACGACGTTAAGTTACACTGCGTGGGATGTCATCATTGGTCCAAATGGTAAAGGTAAATGAAACGGCAACAGCCTACTCTTACTGAAGACATGTACCACAAATGAGCTTACCATAACTAACACCATCTTCCGACTCCCAACTAGAAAAAGAACAACGCCACTGACATCTTATAGACATCATTATTGTCAGACGTCGAGGATATACCAGGTATTGGAAACAAGAACAGCCAGACTGAAAAAGAAAGAAGAGACATAACCCTGAGGTACATAACGGAAAACTACCCAAGCATGGAATGGACCCATACATACACCGACGGTTCTGTAACAAACACAACACAGAACGGAGGGGCAGGGGTATTCATGAGCCTACCAAACGGTAGAAAAATAACACTGTCAGTGGCAACTGGAAAATTCTCAAGCAATTTCAGAGCGGAGGCAGAGGCACTGAGGGCTGCGGTAGAAGCAATGCTGACAGGCGAAAGCAATGAAAACCAGATAGTCCTGTTTACAGCACTAAAAAGCCAGAAAAATACTGAACTTAATGAGTTAAGAGCAGTACTCTGTCAACTATGCCAGCAGTCCGCACCAAAAAGAGTAGTGGTACAGTGGGTTCCATCCCACTGTAACATCCAAGGCAACGAGGAGGCAGACAGACTGGCAAAAGAAGGTGCAAGACTACCACAACCAGATTCTAGTGTGACCTACGAAGAGTCCAAAAGGCTTATTAGGGCCAGATACAAGGCCAAATGGGAAACAGAACATACTGGCTACACAAAAAACGATGCCTATTACCAGTTGAACAGAAGAGAGCAGGTCGTGGTCTTGAGACTCCGCACAGGCCACAACAGATTGAGGTACCACCTATTCAATAAACTGAAGATAGGTGGCACTGACGAATGCACTTGTGGTACCGGGAAAATGACCGCTGAACATTTGCTGCAAAACTGCCCGACATACGAGGACCAGAGAAAGCACATGTGGCCATCACCAGTGCCAACACTAGACAAGCTGTATGGCAGTGTTGACAGTCTCGGGATGACCGCTGCTTTCTTCGAAAAAATACAGGTTGACGTTTGGCAGCGTACGAAGAAGAAGCAGAAGAAGACGTCGAAGGCCAAGTGATGTCACGATAACTTAGAGTGTGTGTGGCGGAATGTTGGACTGACCATCGTCTAGTGATAGCCAAGTGATGTCACGATAACTTAGAGTGTGGCGGAATGTTGGACTGACCATCGTCTTGTGATAGCCAAGTTAATTCTAAAAGTCCAAATACTGGATCGACGAAATTGATGGCGAAATCCAGATTCTGCACGACGCAAAGCGTCAGCGCACAGGGCTCTTCAAAATGACACATCGTCCTTGTTCAGGAAAATGGCCTCCACTAGTGCTCGAAGAATAGTTCAGAAGAGTTACAAGATTCCTGGCTAAGCAGATAAGCAGACGAGATAGAGGCGTTTACTGTGCACCATGACCTCAAAGGGTTCTACGCAGTGCTGAAATCACTTGATGGTCTACAAACGAATGATTTAGACATTGATATGGGATCCATGATTGCAAAATTTGCTGATGACACAAAACTATGCAGTAGTGTCTCATTTAAAGCGGAAGTGGATATATTGAGGTCGGATTTAGATACAATTCGAGAATGGTCTGTAAGCTGGCAAATGGAGTTTAATGTAGATAAATGTACAGTCATCCACATGGGTAGATCAAATATGGAACATAATTATGGGCGAGAACACTATTAGAAAGATAGATAAGGAAAGGGACCTAGGGGTTATAATAGATCATACAGGAAAGGGGAGTGAGCAAGTTAAGGTAGCAGTGAAAAAGGCAAATGCAATGTTAGGTATGATAAAAAGAAATATTAAACATAGGAGCAAGGAAGTGATCGTCAAACTGTACAAAGTTTTAGTTAGACCTAGATTGGAGTACTGTGTACATGTGTGGAGTCCTTATCATAGAGGGGATATAAACATGCTGGAAAGAATACAAAAAAGAGCGACAAAGATGATCGTGGGATTCCAGAATTACAGTTATGAGGAAAGACTCAGAAAAACCGGCCTACATTGTTTAGAAGAGAGAAGAATTCGTGGTGACTTAATACAGGTTTATAAGATGATCAGAGGAAAGGATAAATAAAACTATAACAGGTTTAAAAAAAAAATACAACCACCCACAATAAAAAGAGGGCATAGCTACAAGCTGACTAAAGAGAGGTCCAGATTAGATATTAGGAAATATTTGTTTAGTCAGAGAGTGGTGTCTACTTGGAATGCATTGCCATGGGAGTTAGTGGAGGCAGGGACAGTTGATGCATTTAAGAATAAACTGGATGCGCATTAGCTTTTAGAGCAAGGTGATGTAAATGAAACTGGCTGTATACAGACTCTGCAGGGTCTTCTAAACCAGTATAAAGACGTTAAGTAAAGTTAACGTTCTGGTAACACCGCAATTCGCAACACCGATGGATTGCTGTTAACAGAGACAGCCCAGATCCTTTCTGCAACGTTCTAAACTGTCCATCCATAAATGAAGAGGCCATCCAACACATGCCCAAAGTTTGAAAAGAATACGGCTATGGGTGATTCCATAACTAAAGATGAAGTAGACAGGGGCCATCAAATCTCTTTCTCCTGGGAAAGCCCCTGGAGCTGAAGCAATACCAGCAGAGGTGTATACAGCAGCAGGAACACCTCACCAAAAGGCTCATTGAACTGTTCTGCTCCATGTGGGCTGAAGAAATGAAGGATGCGTCAGTAGTACATATCGATAGTAGAAAAGGCAATCGACAGGAGTGTGCCAGTCGCCGTGGCATTTCACTGCTATCTAATACCAAGAGCCGCATAGCGCAGTGGCTAGCGCACTGGCTTCGCATCTGAGTGGTCCTGGGTTAATTCCTCAGTTGAGGTAGTAATATTTTTCAGACCGCAACGGCACCTGGGTCGACCCAGCCTTAAATGAGCCGGTTCAGTCCGGGAAGTAAAAGCGGCGAGGAAGAGGAGATGGCTACCGCCCTCATATAGCCGAGCCTTTGAAATGTGAGATCGCTAACACCTCACACTCCTACGGCAGTAATGCTATGGGTTACTTTACTTTACTTTTTTTTACTTTACTTTACTTTACTTATCTATTGCCGGTAAGATCCTCGCGCACGTCATGCTAAATCGTCTGCGGAAACATCTTGAGTTAGACCACGACATCCCTGAAGGTGTGGATTTAGAGTTGGTCGAGGTACTTGAGTTAGACCACGACCTCCCTGAAGGTGTGGATTTAGAGTTGGTCGAGGTACTTGAGTTAGACCACGACCTCCCTGAAGGTGTGGATTTAGAGTTGGTCGAGGTACTTGAGTTAGACCACGACCTCCCTGAAGGTGTGGATTTAGAGTTGGTTGAGGTACTTGAGTTAGACCACAACCTCCCTGAAAGTCAGTGTGGATTTAGAGTTGGTCGAGGTACTTGAGTTAGACCACTACCTCCCTGAAGGTGTGGATTTAGAGTTGGTCGAGGTACTTGAGTTAGACCACGACCTCCCTGAAGGTGTGGATTTAAAGTTGGTCGAGGTACTTGAGTTAGACCATGACCTCCCTGAAGGTGTGGATTTAGAGTTGGTCGAGGTACTTGAGTTAGACCACGACCTCCCTGAAGGTGTGGATTTAGAGTTGGTCGGGGTACTTGAGTTAGATCATCACCTCCCGGAAGGTGTGGGTTTAGAGTTGGTCGAGGTACTTGAGTTAGACCACTACCTCCCTGAAGGTGTGGATTTAGAGTTGGTCGAGGTACTTGAGCTAGACCATCACTTCCCGGAATGTCGGTGTGGATTTAGAGTTGGTCGAGGTACTTGAGCTAGACCATCACTTCTCGGAAAGTTGGTGTGGATTTAGAGTTGGTCGAGGTACTTGAGCTAGACCATCACTTCTCGGAAAGTCGGTGTGGATTTAGAGTTGGTCGAGGTACTTGAGCTAGATCATCACCTCCCTGAAGGTGTGGATTTAGAGTTGGTCGAGGTACTTAAGTTAGACCATCACCTCCCGGAAAGTCGGTGTGGATTTAGAGTTGGTCGAGGAACTGGGGACATATTTGCAGCGCGTCAGGTATAGGAGAAATGTCGAGAACATACCGGCGAGCTGAATATTACGTTCATTGACCTTACACAGGAATTTGATACTATCAGCGGAGATGGACTATGGCAGATCATGTCTAAATTCGGCTGTCCTATACATTTTTTATACCGTGGTGAAACACTCCACGAAGGCATGCGTGCACGTGTACTTGACAAAGGCGAGACCTCTCCGCTATTCGAGGTCAACAGCGGTGTGAAAAAGGGATGTGTACTTGCTCCGACACTGTTCAGTATGATGTTTTCAGCCATGTTGACGGATGCCTTTAAGAATACCAAGAATGGCAAACCAATAAAGAACCGCATGAGTGGTGGTCTACTCAATCTCCGCAGACTGAAGGCGAAGACCAAGGTGATGCGTGACATGATATGCGAACTCTTGTTTGCGGATGACTGTGCTCTGAGCAATAGCTCAGAACGGAATATGCAGGAGTGTATGGACCGGTTCTCTGTTGCTTGTGACAACTTGTGGCTTGACAATTAGCACAAAGAAAACCGAGGTCATGTATCAACCAGGTACCAGGCACAACCAGTAGTTACAGTCAAGGAACAGAAAATACAAGCGGTTGAAAAATGTCTACCTCGGAAGCACGTTGTCGATATCAGTGACTATTGCTAATGAGCTGGCTAGTAGAATAGCAAAGGCCAGCACATCTTTTGGCCGAATGCGCTTAACAGTGTGGGGACGCCGAGGAATCAGTATAATGACTAAGCTGAAGGTCTATCGTGCCGCCATTGTTCCCATCCTACTCTACGCTGGTGACGCCAGTAGGCTAAATCATTTTCACATTAACTGTCTGAGATACATACTGTATATACGATGGCAGGACCATATCACAGATACGGAAGTGCTGTCCAGAGCCAGCATGGAAAGTACTCATGCACTTTTGCAACACTGTCCAGAGCCAGCATGGAAAGTACTCATGCACTTTTGCAACACTGTCCAGAGCCAGCATGGAAAGTACTCATGCACTTTTGCAACACTGTCCAGAGCCAGCATGGAAAGTACTCATGCACTTTTGCAACACTGTCCAGAGCCAGCATGGAAAGTACTCATGCACTTTTGCAACACTGTCCAGAGCCAGCATGGAAAGTACTCATGCACTTTTGCAACACTGTCCAGAGCCAGCATGGAAAGTACTCATGCACTTTTGCAACACTGTCCAGAGCCAGCATGGAAAGTACTCATGCACTTTTGCAACACTGTCCAGAGCCAGCATGGAAAGTACTCATGCACTTTTGCAACACTGTCCAGAGCCAGCATGGAAAGTACTCATGCACTTTTGCAACACTGTCCAGAGCCAGCATGGAAAGTACTCATGCACTTTTGCAACACTGTCCAGAGCCAGCATGGAAAGTACTCATGCACTTTTGCAACACTGTCCAGAGCCAGCATGGAAAGTACTCATGCACTTTTGCAACAATCTCAGTTGCGATGGGCTTGTCCATTGCCCGAATGTCAAACGAAAGAATTCCAAAGAGGCTCCTGTATAGCGAACTGAGTGAAGGAGAACGATAGCAAGGACGTCAAAGACAAGAGTTTCAAGGACAATCTGAAGGAGTCCCTTAAGTGCTGTCAAATAGGCATTAACACCTGGGAGATCCTAGCTCAAAATCGCTCAACATGGGAGAACACGGTCACGGACGGCGTTGAATTCAGCGAGGGTCTCAGTATCCAGGTAGCCCAAGATAGACGTGCAATCAGGAAGTCTGATTTTCTCTGCTCCTGAGAAAATGTGTGAGACAACTTCTGACTATGTTTGCCAGTCGTGTCAGGGGCCTTTCTTGGCTCGAATTAACTTTGTTACTTTGTTAACTGTGCAGTCACGAGCGCACACACATACTCAAGGTTGCATTATGACATGTAATGATGTTGTTGGTCCTCATCATCGACGATGGAAGAAATTATTATTAATTTATACACACTTACAGACAATCAGCTCTATACACACTTACAGACAAGCAGCTCTATATACACTTACAGACAAGCAGCTCTATACACACTTACAGACAAGCAGCTCTATACACACTTACAGACAAGCAGCTCTATACACACTTACAGACACGCAGCTCTATATACACTTACAGACAAGCAGCTCTATACACACTTACAGACACGCAGCTCTATATACACTTACAGACAATCAGCTCTATACACACTTACAGACACGCAGCTCTATACACACTTACAGACAAGCAGCTCTATACACACTTACAGACAAGCAGCTCTATACACACTTACAGACAAGCAGCTCTATACACACTTACAGACAAGCAGCTCTATACACACTTACAGACAAGCAGCTCTATACACACTTACAGACAAGCAGCTCTATACACACTTACAGACAAGCAGCTCTATACACACTTACAGACACGCAGCTCTATACACACTTACAGACAAGCAGCTCTATACACACTTACAGACAAGCAGCTCTATACACACTTACAGACACGCAGCTCTATACACACTTACAGACACGCAGCTCTATATACACTTACAGACAAGCAGCTCTATACACACTTACAGACAAGCAGCTCTATACACACTTACAGACACGCAGCTCTATACACACTTACAGACACGCAGCTCTATATACACTTACAGACAATCAGCTCTATACACACTTACAGACAAGCAGCTCTATACACACTTACAGACAAGCAGCTCTATATACACTTACAGACAAGCAGCTCTATATACACTTACAGACAAGCAGCTCTATACACACTTACAGACAAGCAGCTCTATACACACTTACAGACACGCAGCTCTATATACACTTACAGACAATCAGCTCTATACACACTTACAGACAAGCAGCTCTATACACACTTACAGACAAGCAGCTCTATATACACTTACAGACAAGCAGCTCTATATACACTTACAGACAAGCAGCTCTATACACACTTACAGACAAGCAGCTCTATACACACTTACAGACACGCAGCTCTATATACACTTACAGACAATCAGCTCTATACACACTTACAGACAAGCAGCTCTATACACACTTACAGACAAGCAGCTCTATATACACTTACAGACAAGCAGCTCTATATACACTTACAGACAAGCAGCTCTATACACACTTACAGACAAGCAGCTCTATACACACTTACAGACACGCAGCTCTATATACACTTACAGACAAGCAGCTCTATACACACTTACAGACACGCAGCCCTATATACACTTACAGACAAGCAGCTCTATACACACTTACAGACACGCAGCTCTATATACACTTACAGACAAGCAGCTCTATACACACTTACAGACAAGCAGCTCTATACACACTTACAGACAAGCAGCTCTATACACACATACATACAACTCTATACACACTTACATACAACTCTATACACACTTACAGACAGACAAGCAGCTTTATACACACTTACAGACAGATACGCAGCTCTATACACACTTACAGACATACACGCAGCTCTATACACACTTACAGACAAGCAGCTCTATACACACTTACAGACAAGCAGCTCTATATACACTTACAGACAAGCAGTTCTATACACACTTACAGACAAGCAGCTCTATACACACTTACAGACAAGCAGCTCTATACACACTTACAGACAAGCAGCTCTATATACACTTACAGACAAGCAGCTCTATATACACTTACAGACAAGCAGCTCTATACACACTTACAGACAAGCAGCTCTATATACACTTACAGACACGCAGCTCTATATACACTTACAGACAAGCAGCTCTATACACACTTACAGACACGCAGCTCTATATACACTTACAGACAAGCAGCTCTATATACACTTACAGACACGCAGCTCTATATACACTTACAGACAAGCAGCTCTATACACACTTACAGACAAGCAGCTCTATATACACTTACAGACAAGCAGCTCTATACACACTTACAGACACGCAGCTCTATATACACTTACAGACAATCAGCTCTATACACACTTACAGACAAGCAGCTCTATACACACTTACAGACAAGCAGCTCTATATACACTTACAGACAAGCAGCTCTATACACACTTACAGACACGCAGCTCTATATACACTTACAGACAATCAGCTCTATACACACTTACAGACAAGCAGCTCTATACACACTTACAGACAAGCAGCTCTATATACACTTACAGACAAGCAGCTCTATATACACTTACAGACAAGCAGCTCTATACACACTTACAGACAGACACACAGCTCTATATACACTTACAGACACGCAGCTCTATATACACTTACAGACAAGCAGCTCTATATACACTTACAGACAATCAGCTCTATACACACTTACAGACAAGCAGCTCTATACACACTTACAGACAGATACGCAGCTCTATACACACTTACATACAGACACGCAGCTCTATATACACTTACAGACAAGCAGCTCTATACACACTTCCAGACAATCAGCTCTATACACACTTACAGACAGACACGCAGCTCTATATACACTTACATACAGACACGCAGCTCTATATACACTTACAGACAAGCAGCTCTATACACACTTACAGACAGACACGCAGCTTTGTACCCACTTACATACAGACACGCAGCTCTATACACACTTGCATACAAGCAGCTCTATACACACTTACAGACAAGCAGCTCTATACACACTTACAGACAAACAGCTCTATACACACTTACAGACAGACACACAGCTCTATATACACTTACAGACAAGCAGCTCTATACACACTTACAGACAGACACACAGCTCTATATACACTTACATACAAGCAGCTCTATACACACTTACAGACAAGCAGCTCTATACACACTTACAGACAGACACGCAGCTCTATACACACTTACATACAGACACGCAGCTCTATATACACTTACAGACAAGCAGCTCTATACACACTTACAGACAGACACGCAGCTCTATACACACTTACATACAGACACGCAGCTCTATATACACTTACAGACAACTCTATACACACTTACAGACAGACACGCAGCTTTGTACCCACTTACATACATACACGCAGCTCTATACACACTTGCATACAGACACGCAGCTCTATACACACTTACAGACAAGCAGCTCAATACACACTTACAGACAACTCTATACACACTTACAGACAGATACGCAGCTCTATACACACTTACAGACAACTCTATACACACTTACAGACAGACACACAGCTCTGTACCCACTTACATACAGACACGCAGCTCTATACACACTTACAGAAAACTCTATACACACTTACAGACAGACACGCAGCTCTATACACACTTACAGACAACTCTATACACACTTTCAGACAGACACGCAGCTCTATACACACTTACAGACAACTCTATACACACTTACATATAGCTCTATACACACTTACAGACAGGTAAGCAGCTCTATACACACTTACAGACACCTCTATACACACTTACATACAGCTCTATACACACTTACATACATACACGCAGCTCTATACACACTTACAGACAGACACGCAGCTCTATACACACTTACATACACGCAGCTCTATACACACTTACAGACAAGCAGCTCTATACACACTTACAGACACGCAGCTCTATACACACTTACAGACACGCAGCTCTATACACACTTACAGACAAGCAGCTCTATACACACTTACAGACAGACAAGCAGCTCTATATACACTTACAGACAGACAAGCAGCTCTATATACACTTACAGACAGACAAGTAGCTCTATACACACTTACAGACAAGCAGCTCTATACACACTTACAGACAAGTAGCTCTATACACACTTACAGACAAGCAGCTCTATACACACTTACAGACAGACAAGCAGCTCTATACACACTTACAGAGAAGCAGCTCCATACACACTTACAGACAGACAAGCAGCTCTATATACACTTACAGACAGACAAGTAGCTCTATACACACATACATACAACTCTATACACACTTACATACAACTCTATACACACTTACAGACAGACAAGCAGCTTTATACACACTTACAGACAGATACGCAGCTCTATACACACTTACAGACATACACGCAGCTCTATACACACTTACAGACAGACACGCAGCTCTATACACACTAACAGACAGACACGCAGCTCTATACACACTTACAGACAAGCAGCTCTATACACTCATACATATAACTCTATACAAACTTACATATATACAGCTCTATACACACTTACGTATGTACAGCTCTATATGCACTTACATACAGCTCTATACACAGTTACAGACTAATAAGCAGCTCTATACACACTTACAGACAAGCAGCTCTATACACACTTACAGACAAGCAGCTCTATACACACTTACAGACAAGCAGCTCTATACACACTTACAGACAAGCAGCTCTATACACACTTACAGACAAGCAGCTCTATACACACTTACAGACACGCAGCTCTATACACACTTACAGACAAGCAGCTCTATACACACTTACAGACAAGCAGCTCTATACACACTTACAGACACGCAGCTCTATACACACTTACAGACACGCAGCTCTATATACACTTACAGACAAGCAGCTCTATACACACTTACAGACAAGCAGCTCTATACACACTTACAGACACGCAGCTCTATACACACTTACAGACACGCAGCTCTATATACACTTACAGACAATCAGCTCTATACACACTTACAGACAAGCAGCTCTATACACACTTACAGACAAGCAGCTCTATATACACTTACAGACAAGCAGCTCTATATACACTTACAGACAAGCAGCTCTATACACACTTACAGACAAGCAGCTCTATACACACTTACAGACACGCAGCTCTATATACACTTACAGACAATCAGCTCTATACACACTTACAGACAAGCAGCTCTATACACACTTACAAACAAGCAGCTCTATATACACTTACAGACAAGCAGCTCTATATACACTTACAGACAAGCAGCTCTATACACACTTACAGACAAGCAGCTCTATACACACTTACAGACACGCAGCTCTATATACACTTACAGACAATCAGCTCTATACACACTTACAGACAAGCAGCTCTATACACACTTACAGACAAGCAGCTCTATACACACTTACAGACAAGCAGCTCTATATACACTTACAGACAAGCAGCTCTATACACACTTACAGACAAGCAGCTCTATACACACTTACAGACAAGCAGCTCTATACACACTTACAGACAAGCAGCTCTATACACACTTACAGACACGCAGCTCTATATACACTTACAGACAAGCAGCTCTATACACACTTACAGACACGCAGCTCTATATACACTTACAGACAAGCAGCTCTATACACACTTACAGACACGCAGCTCTATATACACTTACAGACAAGCAGCTCTATACACACTTACAGACAAGCAGCTCTATACACACTTACAGACAAGCAGCTCTATACACACTTACAGACAAGCAGCTCTATACACACTTACAGACAAGCAGCTCTATATACACTTACAGACAAGCAGTTCTATACACACTTACAGACAAGCAGCTCTATACACACTTACAGACAAGCAGCTCTATACACACTTACAGACAAGCAGCTCTATATACACTTACAGACAAGCAGCTCTATATACACTTACAGACAAGCAGCTCTATACACACTTACAGACAAGCAGCTCTATACACACTTACAGACACGCAGCTCTATATACACTTACAGACAAGCAGCTCTATACACACTTACAGACATGCAGCTCTATATACACTTACAGACAAGCAGCTCTATATACACTTACAGACAAGCAGCTCTATACACACTTACAGACAAGCAGCTCTATACACACTTACAGACAAGCAGCTCTATATACACTTACAGACACGCAGCTCTATATACACTTACAGACAAGCAGCTCTATACACACTTACAGACAAGCAGCTCTATATACACTTACAGACAAGCAGCTCTATACACACTTACAGACACGCAGCTCTATATACACTTACAGACAATCAGCTCTATACACACTTACAGACAAGCAGCTCTATACACACTTACAGACAAGCAGCTCTATATACACTTACAGACAAGCAGCTCTATACACACTTACAGACACGCAGCTCTATATACACTTACAGACAATCAGCTCTATACACACTTACAGACAAGCAGCTCTATACACACTTACAGACAAGCAGCTCTATATACACTTACAGACAAGCAGCTCTATATACACTTACAGACAAGCAGCTCTATACACACTTACAGACAGACACACAGCTCTATATACACTTACAGACACGCAGCTCTATATACACTTACAGACAAGCAGCTCTATATACACTTACAGACAATCAGCTCTATACACACTTACAGACAAGCAGCTCTATACACACTTACAGACAGACACGCAGCTCTATACACACTTACATACAGACACGCAGCTCTATATACACTTACAGACAAGCAGCTCTATACACACTTCCAGACAATCAGCTCTATACACACTTACAGACAGACACGCAGCTCTATACACACTTACATACAGACACGCAGCTCTATATACACTTACAGACAAGCAGCTCTATACACACTTACAGACAGACACGCAGCTTTGTACCCACTTACATACAGACACGCAGCTCTATACACACTTGCATACAAGCAGCTCTATACACACTTACAGACAAGCAGCTCTATACACACTTACAGACAAACAGCTCTATACACACTTACAGACAGACACACAGCTCTATATACACTTACAGACAAGCAGCTCTATACACACTTACAGACAGACACACAGCTCTATATACACTTACATACAAGCAGCTCTATACACACTTACAGACAAGCAGCTCTATATACACTTACAGACAGACACGCAGCTCTATACACACTTACATACAGACACGCAGCTCTATATACACTTACAGACAAGCAGCTCTATACACACTTACAGACAGACACGCAGCTCTATACACACTTACATACAGACACGCAGCTCTATATACACTTACAGACAACTCTATACACACTTACAGACAGACACGCAGCTTTGTACCCACTTACATACATACACGCAGCTCTATACACACTTGCATACAGACACGCAGCTCTATACACACTTACAGACAAGCAGCTCAATACACACTTACAGACAACTCTATACACACTTACAGACAGATACGCAGCTCTATACACACTTACAGACAACTCTATACACACTTACAGACAGACACACAGCTCTGTACCCACTTACATACAGACACGCAGCTCTATACACACTTACAGAAAACTCTATACACACTTACAGACAGACACGCAGCTCTATACACACTTACAGACAACTCTATACACACTTACAGACAGATACGCAGCTCTATACACACTTACAGACAACTCTATACACACTTACAGACAGACACACAGCTCTGTACCCACTTACATACAGACACGCAGCTCTATACACACTTACATACAGCTCTATACACACTTACAGACAGGTAAGCAGCTCTATACACACTTACAGACACCTCTATACACACTTACATACAGCTCTATACACACTTACATACATACACGCAGCTCTATACACACTTACAGACAGACACGCAGCTCTATACACACTTACATACACGCAGCTCTATACACACTTACAGACAAGCAGCTCTATACACACTTACAGACACGCAGCTCTATACACACTTACAGACACGCAGCTCTATACACACTTACAGACAAGCAGCTCTATACACACTTACAGACAGACAAGCAGCTCTATATACACTTACAGACAGACAAGCAGCTCTATATACACTTACAGACAGACAAGTAGCTCTATACACACTTACAGACAAGCAGCTCTATACACACTTACAGACAAGTAGCTCTATACACACTTACAGACAAGCAGCTCTATACACACTTACAGACAGACAAGCAGCTCTATACACACTTACAGAGAAGCAGCTCCATACACACTTACAGACAGACAAGCAGCTCTATATACACTTACAGACAGACAAGTAGCTCTATACACACATACATACAACTCTATACACACTTACATACAACTCTATACACACTTACAGACATACACGCAGCTCTATACACACTTACAGACAGACACGCAGCTCTATACACACTTACAGACAGACACGCAGCTCTATACACACTTACAGACAAGCAGCTCTATACACTCATACATATAACTCTATACAAACTTACATATATACAGCTCTATACACACTTACGTATGTACAGCTCTATATGCACTTACATACAGCTCTATACACAGTTACAGACTAATAAGCAGCTCTATACACACTTACAGACAAGCAGCTCTATACACACTTACAGACAAGCAGCTCTATACACACTTACAGACAAGCAGCTCTATACACACTTACAGACAAGCAGCTCTATACACACTTACAGACACGCAGCTCTATACACACTTACAGACACGCAGCTCTATATACACTTACAGACACGCAGCTCTATATACACTTACAGACAAGCAGCTCTATACACACTTACAGACAAGCAGCTCTATACACACTTACAGACACGCAGCTCTATACACACTTACAGACACGCAGCTCTATATACACTTACAGACAATCAGCTCTATACACACTTACAGACAAGCAGCTCTATACACACTTACAGACAAGCAGCTCTATATACACTTACAGACAAGCAGCTCTATATACACTTACAGACAAGCAGCTCTATACACACTTACAGACAAGCAGCTCTATACACACTTACAGACACGCAGCTCTATATACACTTACAGACAATCAGCTCTATACACACTTACAGACAAGCAGCTCTATACACACTTACAGACAAGCAGCTCTATATACACTTACAGACAAGCAGCTCTATATACACTTACAGACAAGCAGCTCTATACACACTTACAGACAAGCAGCTCTATACACACTTACAGACACGCAGCTCTATATACACTTACAGACAATCAGCTCTATACACACTTACAGACAAGCAGCTCTATACACACTTACAGACAAGCAGCTCTATACACACTTACAGACAAGCAGCTCTATATACACTTACAGACAAGCAGCTCTATACACACTTACAGACAAGCAGCTCTATACACACTTACAGACAAGCAGCTCTATACACACTTACAGACAAGCAGCTCTATACACACTTACAGACACGCAGCTCTATATACACTTACAGACAAGCAGCTCTATACACACTTACAGACACGCAGCTCTATATACACTTACAGACAAGCAGCTCTATACACACTTACAGACCCGCAGCTCTATATACACTTACAGACAAGCAGCTCTATACACACTTACAGACAAGCAGCTCTATACACACTTACAGACAAGCAGCTCTATACACACTTACAGACAAGCAGCTCTATACACACTTACAGACAAGCAGCTCTATATACACTTACAGACAAGCAGTTCTATACACACTTACAGACAAGCAGCTCTATACACACTTACAGACAAGCAGCTCTATACACACTTACAGACAAGCAGCTCTATATACACTTACAGACAAGCAGCTCTATATACACTTACAGACAAGCAGCTCTATACACACTTACAGACAAGCAGCTCTATACACACTTACAGACACGCAGCTCTATATACACTTACAGACAAGCAGCTCTATACACACTTACAGACACGCAGCTCTATATACACTTACAGACAAGCAGCTCTATATACACTTACAGACAAGCAGCTCTATACACACTTACAGACAAGCAGCTCTATACACACTTACAGACAAGCAGCTCTATATACACTTACAGACACGCAGCTCTATATACACTTACAGACAAGCAGCTCTATACACACTTACAGACAAGCAGCTCTATATACACTTACAGACAAGCAGCTCTATACACACTTACAGACACGCAGCTCTATATACACTTACAGACAATCAGCTCTATACACACTTACAGACAAGCAGCTCTATACACACTTACAGACAAGCAGCTCTATATACACTTACAGACAAGCAGCTCTATACACACTTACAGACACGCAGCTCTATATACACTTACAGACAATCAGCTCTATACACACTTACAGACAAGCAGCTCTATACACACTTACAGACAAGCAGCTCTATATACACTTACAGACAAGCAGCTCTATATACACTTACAGACAAGCAGCTCTATACACACTTACAGACAGACACACAGCTCTATATACACTTACAGACACGCAGCTCTATATACACTTACAGACAAGCAGCTCTATATACACTTACAGACAATCAGCTCTATACACACTTACAGACAAGCAGCTCTATACACACTTACAGACAGACACGCAGCTCTATACACACTTACATACAGACACGCAGCTCTATATACACTTACAGACAAGCAGCTCTATACACACTTCCAGACAATCAGCTCTATACACACTTACAGACAGACACGCAGCTCTATACACACTTACATACAGACACGCAGCTCTATATACACTTACAGACAAGCAGCTCTATACACACTTACAGACAGACACGCAGCTTTGTACCCACTTACATACAGACACGCAGCTCTATACACACTTGCATACAAGCAGCTCTATACACACTTACAGACAAGCAGCTCTATACACACTTACAGACAAACAGCTCTATACACACTTACAGACAGACACACAGCTCTATATACACTTACAGACAAGCAGCTCTATACACACTTACAGACAGACACACAGCTCTATATACACTTACATACAAGCAGCTCTATACACACTTACAGACAAGCAGCTCTATACACACTTACAGACAGACACGCAGCTCTATACACACTTACATACAGACACGCAGCTCTATATACACTTACAGACAAGCAGCTCTATACACACTTACAGACAGACACGCAGCTCTATACACACTTACATACAGACACGCAGCTCTATATACACTTACAGACAACTCTATACACACTTACAGACAGACACGCAGCTTTGTACCCACTTACATACATACACGCAGCTCTATACACACTTGCATACAGACACGCAGCTCTATACACACTTACAGACAAGCAGCTCAATACACACTTACAGACAACTCTATACACACTTACAGACAGATACGCAGCTCTATACACACTTACAGACAACTCTATACACACTTACAGACAGACACACAGCTCTGTACCCACTTACATACAGACACGCAGCTCTATACACACTTACAGAAAACTCTATACACACTTACAGACAGACACGCAGCTCTATACACACTTACAGACAACTCTATACACACTTTCAGACAGACACGCAGCTCTATACACACTTACAGACAACTCTATACACACTTACATACAGCTCTATACACACTTACAGACAGGTAAGCAGCTCTATACACACTTACAGACACCTCTATACACACTTACATACAGCTCTATACACACTTACATACATACACGCAGCTCTATACACACTTACAGACAGACACGCAGCTCTATACACACTTACATACACGCAGCTCTATACACACTTACAGACAAGCAGCTCTATACACACTTACAGACACGCAGCTCTATACACACTTACAGACACGCAGCTCTATACACACTTACAGACAAGCAGCTCTATACACACTTACAGACAGACAAGCAGCTCTATATACACTTACAGACAGACAAGCAGCTCTATATACACTTACAGACAGACAAGTAGCTCTATACACACTTACAGACAAGCAGCTCTATACACACTTACAGACAAGTAGCTCTATACACACTTACAGACAAGCAGCTCTATACACACTTACAGACAGACAAGCAGCTCTATACACACTTACAGAGAAGCAGCTCCATACACACTTACAGACAGACAAGCAGCTCTATATACACTTACAGACAGACAAGTAGCTCTATACACACATACATACAACTCTATACACACTTACATACAACTCTATACACACTTACAGACAGACAAGCAGCTTTATACACACTTACAGACAGATACGCAGCTCTATACACACTTACAGACATACACGCAGCTCTATACACACTTACAGACAGACACGCAGCTCTATACACACTTACAGACAGACACGCAGCTCTATACACACTTACAGACAAGCAGCTCTATACACTCATACATATAACTCTATACAAACATATATACAGCTCTATACACACTTACGTATGTACAGCTCTATATGCACTTACATACAGCTCTATACACAGTTACAGACTAATATGCAGCTCTATACACACTTACGTACATACAGCTCTATACACAGTTACAGACAGCTCTTAGCTCTATATACACAGTTACAGACAGACAGCTCTATACACACTTGCATACAGACACGCAGCTCTATACACACTTACAGACAAGCAGCTCAATACACACTTACAGACAACTCTATACACACTTACAGACAGATACGCAGCTCTATACACACTTACAGACAACTCTATACACACTTACATACAGCTCTATACACACTTACAGACAGGTAAGCAGCTCTATACACACTTACAGACACCTCTATACACACTTACATACAGCTCTATACACACTTACATACATACACGCAGCTCTATACACACTTACAGACAGACACGCAGCTCTATACACACTTACATACACGCAGCTCTATACACACTTACAGACAAGCAGCTCTATACACACTTACAGACACGCAGCTCTATACACACTTACAGACACGCAGCTCTATA
This sequence comes from Ariolimax columbianus, assembly GCA_036924085.1. Lineage (NCBI taxonomy): Eukaryota > Metazoa > Mollusca > Gastropoda > Stylommatophora > Arionidae > Ariolimax > Ariolimax columbianus. The sequence continues at coordinate 10,716,222 of JAVGWX010000024.1, forward strand.
CACACTTACAGACAAGCAGCTCTATACACACTTACAGACAGACAAGCAGCTCTATATACACTTACAGACAGACAAGCAGCTCTATATACACTTACAGACAGACAAGTAGCTCTATACACACTTACAGCTCTATACACACTTACAGACAAGTAGCTCTATACACACTTACAGACAAGCAGCTCTATACACACTTACAGACAGACAAGCAGCTCTATACACACTTACAGACAGACAAGCAGCTCTATACACACTTACAGAGAAGCAGCTCCATACACACTTACAGACAGACAAGCAGCTCTATATACACTTACAGACAGACAAGTAGCTCTATACACACATACATACAACTCTATACACACTTACATACAACTCTATACACACTTACAGACAGACAAGCAGCTTTATACACACTTACAGACAGATACGCAGCTCTATACACACTTACAGACATACACGCAGCTCTATACACACTTACAGACAGACACGCAGCTCTATACACACTTACAGACAAGCAGCTCTATACACTCATACATATAACTCTATACAAACTTACATATATACAGCTCTATACACACTTACGTATGTACAGCTCTATATGCACTTACATACAGCTCTATACACAGTTACAGACTAATATGCAGCTCTATACACACTTACGTACATACAGCTCTATACACAGTTACAGACAGCTCTTAGCTCTATATACACAGTTACAGACAGACAGCTCTATACACACTTGCATACAGACACGCAGCTCTATACACACTTACAGACAAGCAGCTCAATACACACTTACAGACAACTCTATACACACTTACAGACAGATACGCAGCTCTATACACACTTACAGACAACTCTATACACACTTACAGACAGACACACAGCTCTGTACCCACTTACATACAGACACGCAGCTCTATACACACTTACAGAAAACTCTATACACACTTACAGACAGACACGCAGCTCTATACACACTTACAGACAACTCTATACACACTTTCAGACAGACACGCAGCTCTATACACACTTACAGACAACTCTATACACACTTACATACAGCTCTATACACACTTACAGACAGGTAAGCAGCTCTATACACACTTACAGACAACTCTATACACACTTACATACAGCTCTATACACACTTACATACATACACGCAGCTCTATACACACTTACAGACAGACACGTAGCTCTATACACACTTACAGACACGCAGCTCTATACACACTTACAGACAAGCAGCTCTATACACACTTACAGACACGCAGCTCTATACACACTTACAGACACGCAGCTCTATACACACTTACAGACAAGCAGCTCTATACACACTTACAGACAGACAAGCAGCTCTATATACACTTACAGACAGACAAGCAGCTCTATATACACTTACAGACAGACAAGTAGCTCTATACACACTTACAGACAAGCAGCTCTATACACACTTACAGACAAGTAGCTCTATACACACTTACAGACAAGCAGCTCTATACACACTTACAGACAGACAAGCAGCTCTATACACACTTACAGAGAAGCAGCTCCATACACACTTACAGACAGACAAGCAGCTCTATATACACTTACAGACAGACAAGTAGCTCTATACACACATACATACAACTCTATACACACTTACAGACAGACAAGCAGCTTTATACACACTTACAGACAGATACGCAGCTCTATACACACTTACAGACATACACGCAGCTCTATACACACTTACAGACAGACACGCAGCTCTATACACACTTACAGACAGACACGCAGCTCTATACACACTTACAGACAAGCAGCTCTATACACTCATACATATAACTCTATACAAACTTACATATATACAGCTCTATACACACTTACGTATGTACAGCTCTATATGCACTTACATACAGCTCTATACACACTTACATACAGCTCTATACACAGTTACAGACTAATATGCAGCTCTATACACACTTACGTACATACAGCTCTATACACAGTTACAGACAGCTCTTAGCTCTATATACACAGTTACAGACAGACAGCTCTATACACAGTTACAGGCAACATAAAGCTAGCTAACAGATAGCTCTTAGCTCTATACACACTTGCAGACAGACAAGCAAGCTCTATAGAACATATTACGTACTAGAAAACTTACTCACCATTACCGTTCTAGAAAACTGACATGCCCTCCACTCAATGACAAACACTTTACAAAAACATATTTTCATACAAATATAAAATTTATTCACATTATTGAGTATGATATCAGTGCAGAGTACAAGATGAAAAATGTTCAATTCTGCAACAGATAAATGATATATAGATACAATTTAATGGGTTTATTATTTTATGTTCCCTTCCCTCACAATCTGATACAAGTTATAGAAAATTGTGAAACATTGGTGAGAAAATACTCGAGCAATGATTGTCCGTTGGTTCCCCGAGTGAAATAAGTGTTTGGTCCTGTAGCTTGTGGATTTGATGTTTGTGGATGAAATTCTCGATTCTATGATGTTTGTGGATGATATTCTCGATTCTATGATGTTTGTGGATGATATTCTCGATTCTATGATGTTTGTGGATGAAATTCTCGATTCTATGTTTGTGGATGAAATTCTCGATTCTATGATGTTTTGTGGATGATATTCTCGATTCTATGATTTGTGGATGATATTCTCAATTCTATGATGTTTTGTGGATGATATTCTCGATTCTATGTTGTTTTGTGGATGATATTCTCGATTCTATGATGTTTGTGGATGATATTCTCGATTCTATGATGTTTGTGGATGATATTCTCGATTCTATGATGTTTGTGGATGATATTCTCGATTCTATGTTTGTGGATGATATTCGATTCTACGATGTTTGTGGATGATATTCTCGATTCTACGATGTTTGTGGATGATATTCTCGATTCTATGACAATGTGTATCGTTTCCTTCCTTTCATGTAGTAAGAGGTGGCTAAAGAAGGTTGTGTATGGGGTTGGGAAAATCACCATATTAAAAACCATTGCTATATTATAATTGCACCACAAATGGTTGGAACAAGTCGTTCCTGTTTGGAGGAGCCAAATGGAGTGACCTTTGCTTGAACATATGAAGCATTGGACCTATGCTGGCTTGAACAAATGGAGCAATGGACCTACGCTGGCTTGAACAAATAGAGCATTGGACCTACGCTGGCTTGAACAAATGGAGCGTTGGACCTATGCTGGCTTGAACAAATGGAGCATTGGACCTGGCTTGAACAAATGGAGCGTTGGACCTGGCTTGAACAAATGGAGCGTTGGACCTGGCTTGAACAAATGGAGCGTTGGACCTGGCTTGAACAAATGGAGTGTTGGACCTATGCTGGCTTAAACAAATAGAGCGTTGGGACCTATGCTGGCTTGAACAAATGGAGCGTTGGACCTATGCTGGCTTGAACAAATAGAGCGTTGGGACCTATGCTGGCTTGAACAAATGGAGCATTGGACCTATGCTGGCTTGAACAAATGGAGCGTTGGACCTATGCTGGCTTGAACAAATGGAGCGTTGGACCTATGCTGGCTTGAACAAATGGAGCGTTGGACCTGGCTTGAACAAATGGAGCATTGGACCTATGCTGGCTTGAACAAATGGAGCGTTGGACCTATGCTGGCTTGAACAAATGGAGCGTTGGACCTATGCTGGCTTGAACAAATAGAGTGTTGGGACCTAAGCTTAAACAAATATAACAAACCCCCAACATTACAAATCGATCAGTGCCATACACAAGTATCAGACAATATACAAGCAAGAAAGTGCATACACAAGCACGATGTTATACAATCAATGATCTGCAACAGTAATGCCAAAAGCAGTGATCAATTATACATGTTTTATAAGGCACAGTAATGAAATATTTCGATGCAGAGGTGATAGATAATAATACAAAATAAACTCGAATCATGAACAATTGATATATATATGGTTGTTACATGCATGAAGTAATTTGAAAAAAAATAAGCTTTTGATGGAAAAACTGGCCTTTTGATGCTGGTTTGTTTTTGTTGTTTTAAATATATAAATCTGTAAAGTGGGGGAAAAAAAATTATATATACATATACGAGGGGAAAGTCATTAAGTAGGTTAAACTAAAAACAAAATGAATATTATTTTTTGGATATTCCATCTGTCCAACAACTTATGGATAGAAAAGAAGTGTAATCTGCACTTTTCTATAATTGAGGGCCCACTGCCACACTTTTCTATAATTGAGGGCCCATCTGCCACACTTTTCTATAATTGAGGCCCATCTGCCACACTTTCCTATAATTGAGGGCCATCTGCCACACTTTTCTATAATTGAGGGCCCATCTGCCACACTTTTCTATAATTGAGGGCCATCTGCCACACTTTCCTATAATTGAGGGCCATCTGCCACACTTTTCTATAATTGAGGGCCATCTGCCACACTTTTCTATAATTGAGGGCCATCTGCCACACTTTCCTATAATTGAGGGCCCATCTGCCACACTTTTCTATAATCGAGGTCATCATGGACAATTTTGCGTGACTAATAATGACTCGTCTTGAAATCTATGACTATTTCATAAATAGTGGTCTGTTGCAATTGACTAGCTGGTCGATCTGCCATGTCAGGTGCCACGCTTGCTGGTGTCCCAGGCCGCAGCTCATCACTGACGTTTTGAAATCGTTCTACACATTCACAGACACACACAACGCCTCAGATTCAAACAACTGTCCATTCTGAACCTTCATTCTTCTGTAGATATCCAGTTTCACACCCTCTGACCACAAAAAAAAAAACCCCGTCTCGTTCTTCCACAGCGCAACAGCCATGCTGTTTGTGCATACTACATGGATTGTCACAATCCTTACACAGACTATTGCTAAAGAGCCAGTTTGTGTCCTGAAATATGATTTTCCGTTGTACATACTTTATAATAATATTCCTGTTTGATTGTCCGTAGTATTTTAGCCGGTTCTGCCTGGAATCATTTTTAAAATGTTGTTTAAACACTACTCATCCATCTTCTCCACAATCCCATCCTGTCCTCCGTCACCACACGCCATTGCTTCACCCATCTCTGTGCTCATTGTTTCACTTTTCAATCCGTGGAACTCTTCACTATATTGAAAATCTTACCCAACCCCTATCAAACTTCTTTTCCTTCCCCTCAACGTTACCAATCTCTCTCTCTCTTCCCCCCCATCTCAACCTGTCAATCTCTTCCCTTTTCCTAACCTTTCGTAGAGGAAAAAAAAAACCTACAATCTCTTCCTCACTTAACCTGCCCGTCTCTTTCCTCCAAGATTAAATACACAGCTTCGCCCCAGAAATACATAAAAAAACCAAAACAAATACAAATGAAGCCAGAAATAGAAGGAAATTAATTACTATGGAATCTCCCCACATGCTGTTTTGAGGTGATAACTCTCACATTTTTTTGTATATTATTTGTTTGCGCCCCTTCCAGGCTCTAAAATTAATTTATATAAGTGGAATATATAGGTAGCTAAAAAGCTATCACTTTTGTTCTACAGTCTATCTGGTCACTACTTAGGTGTCGCAACATGTCTTCCCTGGGTTGCATTTTCTTGGTTTCTTTTTGCGTTCTCCTTACTTCTCTATTCACCAAGGGGGTACGATGTTTTTATTTTGTACCTGTTGGCCCAGTGAATCCGACTTCGGCGTGCATTTTATCTAAGGGTCTGCATCCTCCTGCATTTTCTAAGGGTTTGCTTCCCCCGGTAACGGTCGGTGTTGCGATCACTTAACCACTAACCCATGCCGTCTCCGGACTTGCATACGACTATTAATAAGTTTGTGCGGATGGATTCCTTCTTTCAGCTTACTAAACCTGGATGTCCAGCTTTAAGGTTTTCTCTGTTGACCGAGTGCACCAATGAATTCACATACTTGGGGAGTTCTTTGTTATCCGATGGACGCAATGCACCTGATATGTTAAGGGCGGATCGGGCTTGCTGCTTCCGCTATGAACGACCTTCGCCGTGTGTGGAATAACGGCAGACTCTCTCTCGGATAAAAAAATTTGTATTTACCAGGTGTGATTCCTGTAATTCTGTATGGTTCCGAAACTTGGACCCTGCTTAAACAGGACTCGATGCCTTTCATATGCGCAACCAGCAATGCATCTCGTCCTTAATGTCGAGGTATCTGCAAAGAGTCTTCCATCCATCTCATACACTCTGGTCCGCCTGTCTCTGTTCGGTCACGTGGTTTGACTGGACCAGGAAGTTCTAGCTTACCAGATCATGTCTAAGTCTGCTATGTGTAACAACGGTCTCCCACCGGCCAGCTGGAGGCGTGGGAGGGGCCATCTCCGCTCTACATGGCTCCGATATCAGTCTCTCCTTCGTCAGTGAACGAGGTTTGGCTACAAGCCTCAGCTGTTGGACATGGTAGTGGTCGATCGACACAACGGACCCTAGATGCACATTATTATTAGCAGCATAGGAGGATCTGTGCTCTGCCTATAGTGATGCTGGTAACCGTTAAGATGTCATTGTATGAGGCCTGTGGACTGAAAGTGTAACACAGTGAATGAGCTGAAAGCGACCCTATTCTGCCTCCAAGCGGCGGCCCTGGAAACAGGCTGCACTAGTGTAGTCTGGCTAAGAGAAAAGGGATCGCATTGGGATGGTAAACCAGGTACTAAAAAAAAACTCAGCTTAAGCCGGATGTGTTAGGCCTAAAGGTGCAAGTGTCGCAGCTTACTATGACACAGCGGCCTTTTTTTAGGACACACACGCAAAGAATTTATTCTGAAAATAATTGCTCTTTTATAATTTGAAATTGCTACTTTATAAACTGAAAATATTGCTCTTTTATAATTAGAAAATAGTTCTTTATAATCTGAAAATAATTGCTCTTTTGCTTAATATTAAATATTCAACACAAAACATATACTGCCATTGTGGAATAGCAAAACTACGAAATGAGAAACCCTGTGCAGAGATGAACACAAAGAACACCATTTCTACAAAGGGTCTTCCATAAAAGATTAGGGTCATCCATAAAAGATTAGGGTCATCCATAAAAGATTCCCATAAGATGTGGGGAAGGGAGAGTTATGTACGAGGCGTGTTCAAATGAAACCGGTCCTAACTGCAGCAAGTGAACATAGTACGATATGCATGATGATGTCATTCCTGATGTAAACAGCACATACCAACTATAATTTGCAAAATTTAATTATCCTCTGACTCAGTTTCCTCAGCCGACCGCGCGTGTGGTATGGAATCCGTCCAGTGTTGATCAGCGAGCGGTGATTCGGTTTCTAACAGCTGACGGATGTCGACCAGTTGACATTCATTGCTTTATGCAGTCAGTTTTGATGACAAAAGTGTGGCGAACATAAGCTCAGACGACGATCCACCTGAATTGCTGCTGGCGATGGCATCTTCTAAACACAATATGCACCCGACCTGGTCTCGGAAAATCTTTCGTTAACTCCCATCCTTCTTTAAACATCGGTGTCCACTTCTTCCCTGTTGTCTTCGACATACTTTTCTCACCATACACTGCCTGCATTCTGCGATGAATGTTAACTTGTCGACATCCTTCAGTTGTTAGAAACCGAATCACTGCTCGCTGATCAATTCTGGACAGATTTATTATCACACCTGCCATATTTTCAGCGCGTAGTTAGCGCGCTGGCTTCGCATCTGAGTGGTCCTGGGTTCATTCCCCAGTTGAGGCGGTAATGTTTTTTTCAGACCGCAATGGCTCCCGGATCGACCCAGCCTTAAATGGGTACCGGTTCAGTCCGGGAAGTAAAAGCGGATAGGGAGAGGAGATGGCTACCGCCCTCATATAGCCGAGCCTTTGAAATGTGAGATCGCTAACACCTCACACCCCTACGGCAGTAATGCTATGGGATACTTTACTTTACATATTTTCAACAGTCTGCTGAATTTATGAAATTTTGCAAACTTGATGGTTGGTATGTGCTGTTTACATCAGAACTGAGGTCATCATATGTATTTTCAGTTGATGCAGTTAGGTCCATTTTCATTTGAACATGCCTTGTAAAGAGCAAAATTGTTTGAGGGGGTTAAGTTGAAAGTGTCCATCCACATAGCAACTCTAGCCTCTCACCCACACACAAATCTATCCTCTCACCCACACACAAATCTATCCTCTCACCCACACACAAATCTATCCTCTCACCCACATATGAGCCATCATCTGTGATAACATCTAACTGTATCCAGATGAGGGGAGGAGTGAATCTATAGTGGACATGGTGGAGGGAAGTGTAAAAATATGCCAAGATCTTGTGGGCATCTTGTATGAGCGGCCTGAAATAGCGAAGGTAGTATATAAAACGTTTAATACATATTTTGTCAAGAATAAAAAAAAGTCTGAAGAAATCTTACATACAGCAGAATGGCATCAATGTTGACATCACAAGAAGTGCAGACATTACACAACACAACAATTGTACAGATATTAAACTTGAGATTCTGCGTACGATGAAGAAGAAACTTGAGATTCCCCAGGTAAACAACATTATTCACTCTTATGTCTCTATAAAACTGAAAATACATGTCTTACAGAACTATAAAACTGAAAATACATGTATGTGCCTGTCTGTCTTACAGTAAATAAATTATTCACTCTTGTATATTCCCCTCCAGCTGCACTGTTTTTCAGGATGCCAACGTCGTTTAACTATGGTTGCTACTTTGAGAGCCTGTAACATTTTTATTTGACAATCTTTCCCTTAGTTGGCAAAGAATGTTATTTTAAATCCCCGACAACGCGGATTACTGATGTTTGCCGTAATGGCTATGTCTGTCACTTTAAACAATCTAAACAGATCTACCTCAGAAAAATCTGTTGCAAAAACTTAACCCCCCCCCCCCCATTCCGATGAATCTTCAAATTCAAGCGAAAAACATAAGAAATCATTTCCAAACGCCTAAAACCTAATTCCACACTCGCCATTGTTGGTATCTAACCATACATTACGGAACTCTCTACAATTTAAAGAACAGTATTGTTCATAGCCATTCATTTTTACTTTGATTATAATGGCCGGTGTTGTGCACGGACAACGTAGACCGGCGACTCACACTGCGATTTTCATGACATCAATCACTTTGCGCTGACTCACGAGCTGTAAAGGTTAACTATAAAAAAAGAAAATACATGTATCTGTCTTAAGAAAGTCCTTGAACCATGAGCTCTAATGAAGTGAAATTTGAACAGCTCATTCTGTCTGAAATTTCTAGATCAACGCAACTATTTTCAGCTTGCTGCGTCATTCTCTTTCCTAGTTATTTAAAGTTAATTTTTTATAACTGATGTATTCTTTTGGTATGTAATACAGTATACATTTTTTAGTGCGGCTACTTTAGGTCAGATAAGTAAATCCATGTTTGGAACTGACCAGTACAAGGTCCAAATACCTTTACAATGTGCTCCGCCCGCAAGCTTTCAGTTCCGCTCGGGTGCAATTCTGACAAGACCTTTCTGTGTTAAGTGAATATTACAAATGACCGTTTTCAGTTTGTGAACTAGACACAAAAGATTTGAGGAATTTTATAGAAAATTTACGATAGGCGTGATGGATCTGTGACACTGGTACCAAATTAAGATCGGCAAAACTGGTGTCATGACAGTAATTGAAATGTGAAAGCCTGCCCAATTCTCACTGGTGAAATGAGAGCATCGTAGCCACAACTTTATCCCTTTATGAGAAGTTAGAGAGATGTACCGGCCAACAATTCAACACTAAGAGAGATGTACCGGCCAACAATTCAACACTAAGAGAGATGTACCGGCCAACAATTCAACACTAAGAGAGATGTACCGGCCAACAATTCAACACTAAGAGAGATGTACCGGCCAACAATTCAACACTAAGAGAGATGTACCGGCCAACAATTCAACACTAAGAGAGATGTACCGGCCAACAATTCAACACTAAGAGAGATGTACCGGCCAACAATTCAACACTAAACTCATATTTGTAAGGAGCTACTGAGAAACTGCAAACAAGGGCCGAGTTACATCACTGGTATGCGCCTGATGGCAAAACATCCTAGATGGGTCTCGAGGTAAGGTGTCCACCTCTGGTACTAGAGGTCATGTGTTTGAATTACGGTGGAGACTTAAGATTTTTTTTCACGTGGATCTTCTGGTAAAAATTCCCCTTGTCTATAGATAGTGAGATTGGACTCCCGTGTTCAGTGTCGAGAACGTTAAAAATTCCATGGCAATTGGAAATCAAAAAGAGTAGGCTTAACGGCCGCTGCTCGGTCAAAATTCAAAGGAAAAATCTGCCCAAGTTATTTTTACCTTTCCCCAGGTGGTTTGTTAAGTGCAGCTATAGATGGCGCCTAACTGGCTGCGGGTCTACTTAGCTATAGTGTTTGAGTCTTCTTCTGCGTTCGTTCTCCAAGTCCTGAACAAGGCTTTGCAAGTAGCAGGATGTAGTCTGGAAAACGGAATGGGTTGTGTTGCTAGTTTACAGCTTGACTGCGATATTTGCACCTTTCGGTCCAACACAAACATCTTCGGCAGGGTGTTTGAGTCTATTAAGATGGACTCACATCGGTTAAAACACCATCTAAGAAACTAGTTGAATACAGACTCTGTAGAGTCTTCTAAACCAGTATAAATACGTTAAGAAGAAATTCCATGGCAATGTCATGAACTCTGAGCCGACTGTTTCCTTTGTTATAGCTCCTGATGGTAAATGTGAAAAAGATGTTATCCAAGTCAGACTAGTCATCCGACTTACACAGCATGGACAATTTTCAATGGGGTTCTAGGGCCCATCTTAGCACAGGTCGAAACAAGGCACTAGCATTGAATGATTACATAATGACGTTAATGTCACCAAAAGGGAACTTGATAATGTAAGCTTGAGGCAAAAAAAATTAGCAGATAATGTAATGTAATGTTTGCATAGTGGTGGAAGACTACACACATTACAATGCTTTCCCCGGCCTGTATGGTACTACAAAGTCATCTATTACCAGTGATATAGTAAAATTGGCTTTACTAAGTCATGCACCCGAGTGAGATGAGTCGACAGTGAGTATGTAAAAATGGCTAGTCACCCATGAGAGATGAGTTATTGGTGGGTGTAAAAATGGCTTTGCAAACATTTGTGTGAGCCAGCAATGAGAATGTTAGAAAGGTTTCACAAATGACTTATCAGTGGCCTCAAGCAGGTATATCCCTGTCGGGGATCAGTCAGTTGGGAGATACTGCTGTCGGGGGTCAGTCACGTGGGAGATGCTGTCGGGGATCAGTCACGTGGGATATACTGCTGTCGGGGATCAGTCACATGGGAGATACTGCTGTCGGGGATCAGTCATGTGGGAGATACTGCTGTCGGGGATCAGTCACGTGGGAGATACTGCTGTCGGGGATCAGTCACGTGGGAGATACTGCTGTCGGGGATCAGTCACGTGGGAGATACTGCTGTCGGGGAACAGTCACGCTGGAGATACTGCTGTCGTGGATCAGACAGTTGGGAGATACTGCTGTCGGGGATCAGTCATGTGGGAGATACTGCTTCGGGGATCAGTCACGTGGGAGATACTGCTGTTGAGGATCAGTCACATGGGATATACTGCTGTTGGGGATTAGTCACATATGAGACAGTTGTCAAGGATCAAGTACTTTAAGACTTCATTAATTCAATTCCCAAGTTTTTCAAAACCACGCTGCTCAGTTCCCTTTCCACAGCACCTTTCCTAACTATAATTTACATACAAATTTCCAGCTGGGAATCCTGAAGCATAGTAAACCTTTGGACAGAACCCAAGTCCCATTGTCATGAGAGCGAAGCAGCCAAACTGCCCAACCACTTAGAGACATACAAAAAACAATATAGTCATCTACAATAACAAGTATTAACAAACAATTTGTTTTTTAAGCTAGCACAGCAAGAGCATACACCACTTTGAAGGAGAAAGGTGAACAAGGAAAGAAAATAATACTAAATTAGTAATAAATTACACATGAAACAAAAAAATTGATTGATGTAAATTTGTTTTGGGAACATCAGGGGAATCAGACAAGATTGTCTCCCTTGGCTTCAAATGGAAACCTTTACCCATGTCAGGTCAGGTCATCCCTTAACCGGTGAGGTTGTTGGGGCACACATGAAGACATCCTCACAACCCCACGCCATCCCTCTCTGTCAGCGGCCGCTGCCTGTGTCTCGTCTGGTCAGAGATTGGCCCATTCTTTTATGTTGCCCTCCCACCTCTTTTTGGGATGACCTCTTCGTTGTTTGCCTTGCACCTTTCCGTGCATGATCCTATTTGCAAGACTGTTTGACCTCGATATGTGGCCGTATCAAGCGAGTTTCCGTCTGTTGACCCTTGCCATGAGGTCTTAAAAGGCCCTATTACTGTTGTAATTCTTTCTCATATTTCCTCATTTGTAACTCGGCCTTTGTACGTGATGTTTAGAAGTCCTCAGAAACATATCTCCAAGGCCTGTATCGTCCACTGTAGGTCAGCTGTAATTTTCAATGCCTCACAAGCATAGAGGAATATTGGCACATTATAACCAGTACATTAGAACCCATTACAGTCCATTACATGGGATGTATCTCAATTTTTTAAATCTGTATTCTGGAAAAAATTCACATGTCTCAAATGTGGCGAAGTCAGCAGTGCCAGGGGCGAAACTTCATTGGCTGAGGCTAAAAGGAAATGAGCCGCCAGAAAGAATGCAATGAACAGTAGCCAAATCCTCACATGAGGTGTTCCAAGTGCGGCAGAGAAGTGAAACCTCATCGCTGACGCTAAGAGGAAATGAGTCGCCAGAAAAAACATAATGCACGATGACTCCAAACGTGTGTTGCAGTGTCCAGATTGGATTCAGCTTCGAGGATGCTGGATAATTTTCATAGATTTCCCTCGAAGATGCTGGATAATTTTCATAGATTTCCCTCGAGGATGCTCTTAGTTTTCTCTTGAGGATGCTGGATAATTTTCATAGATTTCCCTCTAGGATGCTGGATAATTTTCATAGATTTCCCTCGAGGATGCTGGATAATTTTCATAGATTTCCCTCTAGGATGCTGGATAATTTTCATAGATTTCCCTTGAGGATGCTGGACAGTTTTTATTGTAGGGGCATCGCTCAGGGTATGAGCTATATGTCTTGGGCATGTTTCTAATTGGGCCAAGCCCTCTACCGTACGATGTGCGAGTCCCATCACTGGCCCGTGTGAAAATTTCCTGGCCGCACCAAAATTGGTACCGTCAGCAAACAGTGTGAAGACACAGTGTAACAAAAATTAGATTATTCATCAGGCCAGAAATGCAAATACTTTGGTCACATCAAGAGACGCAACGGTCTCGAGAGAACGGTGACGGAAGGTATGATGCCAGGCAAAAGAAGAAGGGGTAGACCAAGAAGACGATGGCACCAAGATATCCAGGGATGCCTGGGTATGACTGGCGGAAACTGGAGTTTTGGCAAGGGAAAGAGTTTCTTTCAGACAGACTGTGAGATGGGAGCAACGTTCTATAAAGGACATGCTACATGATGATGTAAACAAAATACTATTTAAAATAGCCAATGACTTTGCCAGGATAATCAGAGAGAAAAAACACCACAAATTGAACGAACTGATTAATCCACATGGAAACCACATCGACTAGTATGAATTTAAATCCGTGGTCTACTGGCATCCTTGATAAACACAAGAGTAAAATAGATCCACTGCCGATAGGTGCCATCTATGCTGCTCTGTGAATGGATATACATGCACAAAAATGGGTTTTCTCCTGCGCACTTTGGGGGGGCAATTGCAACGGCGACATTGAAAAATTATAGTTGCGTGCCATTTTTCATGAATACATTTTAAACAAACAAAAAAAAACATGCAAGGTTTTCATTTAAAGAACCATATACATTTGAAGAAGAGTTTACAAATGTGCGGAATTAAATGTCCAGCTAGAAACTGTCACGACATCACATAAAAAAATACATCCATGACTTCATCAGAAAACACATTCAAGATTTGATGACTTCAAACTTTTACATCATCAGACAACACATTCAAGATTTGATGACTTCATTTACTTCTATCAGAAAACACATTCATGAAATGATTTCTATCAGAAAATATATTCATGATTTGATGACTTCTATCAGAAAATATATTCATGATTTGATGACTTTATCAGAAAACACATCCATGATTTGATGACTTTATAAAATACATTCATGAAATGATCATCAGAAAACACATTCATTTAACACTCCTTTAACATTAAGATCATTTCAACAACACTGTCGTACACTGAGATGATGGAATGCCGAAATATTCACCTTGGATACATCATATCAAGTGATCAAGACGCACAGGTGTTACAATGTCCCATGTTTCCAACATGTAAATTCTCTTCCAACTTTCATGGAGAAACTACTTGGGATAATTATTTAAAACAAAGTCAATACGCTCTCGTTTGTTGTCTATGCTCTCATTTGCTGTCAAGTTTCAGACACTCAGTGAGTCCCCTCGCACTGCAATATTGAAGGCAATAAAGCTGCAGACAAACTAGCAAAGTGTGGAGGAGCATCCCCACAAACAGACCTGAGGATCGCATATAATGAGGCCAAGACCATAATTAAAGCCAACTTCAGGGAAAAATGGGCTGATCAACACCCCGACTTCCGAAAAGAAGACAGCTACTTTAACTTAACTAGAGAAGAGCAAGTCATCATCTTCAGACTGAGAACTGGGAACAGACTCAAAGGTCATCTTTACAACAAAATGAGGATTGGGACAGATAAGTGTCAATCATACCATGACCGTGGAACACATCCTACAAAGCCGAACGCTCACGTAGGAAAAGAGGGAACAATACTGGCCTTGCGAGACAGATATGAGACAAGAGCTGTATGGAGATAAAACAGCTTTACAAACAACAGTGTCTTTTGTAAGAGAAATAGGGACCTTGATATGAGGATGAACGAAGAAGAAGACACTGCTGTCAGGGATGAAGTATTAGAGACTTCAATGCACTAGACTTCAACTTTTGAAAAATGGGGTTGGATAACCAGTTGCCGTCTATGTGAAATTTTGACTTCTATAAAAGTAAACTTGTAGCATATATTAACTCTTCACTGTTTTATTTGACCTGCTGCATCCATGCACAGAACATTAGCTTTCGTCCAATTGACAGACTTCGACTTCTAACACACGAGTTATGTTCTGTTATGTAGTTTGTGACGTTTGGGTTTTTAAATCTATTTTTTAAAATGGCCACCAATTTGGTGCAATGAGCTTCTTCCGTAAGGTGGATAAATTAGTTTTCAGCCAATATTTAAAGGTGTAGCATTCGTGTAGTTGAATTGGCAGATGAAGAGCCGAGAAATGACATTATTTAATCAGGCCAATGATCATGCATCTGATTACACACGATATTCATTACAAATCTTATTCAGACTTTGAAACGGGCGACAGCGAAAATGATAATGTTTTAGAGAGAATCAACGAAACAGAAGTGCAGTAAGTAACAATTATGTGGAAAAAAAAAAATGTGGATCCTCCACTCCTTTAGCCACTAAAGTGGCTCTCTAATGAAACCTTGCAGGACTAGGTCAGGTCAGGTCAGGTCAGGTCAGGTCATCCCGTAACCAGTGAGGTCGTTGAGGCAAACATGAAAATATCCTCACAACCCCACGCCATCCTTCTGTCAGCAGCCGCTGCCTCTTCTGGTTGGAGATTGGTCCATTATTTTATGTTGTCCTCCCACCTCTTTTTGGGACGGCCTCTTCGTCATCTGCCTTGCACCTTTCCGTGCAGGATCGTATGTGCAAGACCATTTGATCTTGATTTGTGACCGTGCCCAACGAGTTCCTTCTTTTGGCAGTTGCCAAGGGATGTTCTTCTTCTTCTTCTTCTTCTGCGTACACAGTCAGACAGTAACCATTATTTTCTCGAAAAAAGCGGCGGTCATCCTGAGACTCTCGCCACTACCATAGAGCTTGTCTTGCAGTTCCACTGGCAATGGCCACATCTGCTCTCTCTGATCCTCGTATGTCGGGCAGTTCTGCAGCAGATGTTCAGTGGTCATTTTACCAGTACCGCACGGGCATTCGTCGGTACACCCTATCTTCAATTTGTTGAAGAGGTGGTACCTCAGTCTGTTGTGGCCAGTGCGAAGTCTGAAGACAACGACCTGCTCTCTTCGGTTCAACTGGTAATAGGCATCGTTTTTGGTGTAACCAGTATGTTCGGTTTCCCATTTGGACATGTACCTGGCTTTGATAAGCCGTTTTGACTCTTCGTACGTCATACTGGTATCTATTTGTGGTAGCCTTGCACCTTCTTTTGCCAGTCTGTCTGCCTCCTCGTTGCCTTGGATGTTGCAGTGTGACGGAACCCACTGTACCACTACTCTTTTTGGTGCGGACTGTTGGCACAGTTTGCAGAGTGCTGCTCTTAAGTCATTAAGCTCAGTGTTTTTCTGGCTTTTTAGCGCTGTGACTACTTCGAGAGCATCTGTCAGCAGGACTATATGGCTCTCATTTTCACTGTGTGTTACCATTTCTTCCACTGCCGCCCTCAGTGCCTCTGCCTCTGCTCTGAAATTGCTCGTGTACTTACCAGTAGCGAATGACAGTGTTATTTTTCTGCCATTTGGTAGGTTCAGGAATTCTCCTGCCCCTCCGTTCTGTGTAGTGTTTGTTACAGAACCGTCGGTGTATGCATGGGTCCAGTCCATGCTTGGGTAGCTTTTCGTTATGAAGCTTAGGGTAGTGTCTCTCCTTTCTTTTTCACTCTGGCAGTTTTTGTTTGCAATACCTGGTATATTTTCTACCACCTCTGGAAATATATCCTGCCTCCAAGTAGGTTTTCGTACAGTAGTGATGGGTTTTGGTGTTGTTAGTGCGTTTATGGGATCTTCGTGCATCTTTGCTTTGGCTATTTCTGCAAAGTTTCTCCGCTTTAGTTTCCCAGTTCCCAAATTGTTTAGCCTCTGGTACATTGGATGGTCCGTCAGTCTTCGGAGTTTCTCTGACTGCAGCTGGGCTCTGCAGTCTCTTCTGTCGGTCATGGATTGCAGTTTTGTAATCTTTTCAAGTTCTACAATTGGCGTTGACTTCATGCCACCTGTTATAATTCTCATGGCTTGGTTTTGAAGTTTGTTAACTTTATCGAAGTTCGCCTTCGCTGCTGTTGTCCATGCCGCGATGCCATACTCGAGAACTGGTCTCACTCTTCCAGTGTACAGTTTCTTTAGTATGCCTTCGTCTGCTCCCCAGCTTGTGCCAGCAAGTTTCCTCATGATCGCCATTCTTTCTCTGGCTTTCATTCGGTTTCTCTCAATCTGACTTTTCCATGTCATGCGCCGATCAAATGTGACTCCCAGATAGGTTGGGTTGTCGTTTGGCTGCAGGATTTTGCCATTTAGGCTTAATTTGGTACTTTGGGGTTTTAATGAGAGCGAGAATATTGTGCACGTGGTTTTCTCCTCGTTTATTTTGACCAGCCATGAGTTCGCCCACTCTTCCAGCGATGTTAGGGCCGTTTGCATCCGATTTCTTGCTATGGTGAGATTCTTTTCAGAGGTCCACATAGCCAGATCGTCTGCAAACATTGAGCTATGGACTCTTCTTGGTATATTCTCTGTAATGTCGTTTATATATACCAGGAAGAGTGTGGGTGACAGTACTCCCCCTTGGGGTACTCCCTGCTCGAGTGTCACCTTTTTGCTCATCTGCCCTTGTACTTGGACTCTGGCCGTTCTTTGTTTGAGGTAGGATGTTCAAAAGGCCCTATTGCTGTTGAAATTCTTTCTTATATTTCCTCATTTGTAACTCAATCTTTGTACGTGACATTTAGAAGTCTTCAGAAGCATCTCCAAGTCCTGTATCCTTCGCCGAAGGTCAGCTGTAATTGTCCATATCTCACAAGCATAGAGGAATATTGATAGAACCAATGTACGCATTAATCAGATTTTTTTTAAAAATGCATTAATTAACCATAGCTCCACTATTTCCTCTGGCAATGTATTCTAAGCATTTGCCACTCACTGACTACAAATATTTATTCTGATATCCAATCTGGCATTCCTTTAGTTAATTTTAGGTGGTTGTATTTAGACATAATTGTCATATATAGGTTTATAAGGATAAATTAGAATATGTCACCTCAAATTCTTCTTTTATAGACACTGTGGACCAGTTTTTCTAAGTCTTTTCTCATAACTTTATGTAATTCTGGAATACCACTATCAGTTTTGTCACTTTTTTTTTGGTATCCTCTAGGATAAGGACTCCACGCATGTACACAGTACTCCAGTCTTTGTCTAACTAATGCTACCAGATGGTTGCAACCGTGCATGCACAAATGAGATTTAATTTTATTTCCATTTACACATCTGCAAAAGATACGATATTTGAAACTTGAATCATTTTTCATGAGTAAAGCTGGGCTGCAAGACCGTAGATATTATTTGATTACTCCAATTGTCACACATCTGGATTACTTATGGATATTCAACAGGCGTCGGATTAAAACTTTGATTGGGACACATACCTAATTTGGCTGTGACATTTCGCTAAATACACTGCAAGCTGTTGTTCATGTCACCCACCTGTTCATCCAGATTTCCCTGGTTTTATTGTGAATAATTCATTTTACTGCAGGGTATATCCAATTTTTGTTTGGACACTCCTGATTTACCAATATATCAGCCATCTCGTTTCCTGGTAGCTCGCTATGTCCAGGGATCCATTGCTAGGTGACATCAATCTCATGAGCAGTAATAATGTTGATGGCCCTCGACACTAAAATATCCCCTTTTTGTTGTATGGATCCACGACGTCCTGTTCCCAGAATTCCAAATCAATGCCTGTATCATTCATATCCCACTTGCATGCATCGTTGTTCCGCAGTAGAGGCCGGCCACGAACCTCTACCACAGCTGTAATTTCCCATAGAGTAGATCTTTGATATTCTGCAATCCTCCCGAGTATATCCCAGACTAACCATGGAAGTGACATACCTCTGCGTTGGTACCCTTGTCCAGTGTTACTCCCAGGTAAACTGGGGCATCCTCTTCCAAAATTAAATCCCAATTTATTTTAATATTAACATTCAGCACACTACGGTCAAAACATTATTGACCAACTTTGCCTACAAAATCGTAACTCAAAATGTTTTTTTTTTGGTGCTGAGACCCTACCCATAGCTATTTTATTTTATGCTGAATATGTCACCATCTACACATGATATTTTGCTGGTAAAAGTATCATATGTTAGATTACAAATGGTTGTTGAACAATTTTAATACGCCGTTTGGAGCAAGCTGAATTTTTGCGAAAGATGAAGTAGGTTGTTGGAAAAGATCTTTATCAAGTAGATCTGTTTATTTTGTTTGTTTAGATGAAACAAATTGTGTCGATATTCTAAACACAGCATCGATACGTTATGGTTTTCTATCGGAGCGACTACGCCTAGCGGTCGAGTCCAAATTGTTTCCAGGATTTTCATAAATTCTCATCTTTATGTATCTCAGGAACTAACAAATACACCCACAAGTTCTTTATTCAATTGCTACCTTATGACAGCGACAGAAGTACCTGTATACCGCTTTCTGTGTATTAATCTTTAGCCCTAGAAAGGGTTAATAATAGTCTTATTTGACCTGTACTTCTCTACAGGACCAGATGTCCCTGTGCAGGTCCCAGCTCTGGTATGAGCTAGATGCAGCCGGGATGAGCATTATCTGCTTAGTGGGCTAGACTCGAGTAGCTTATTACTCCGCTGAGTTGGGACAAGTACTGCGGAGGGTGGTTAACCGTTGTGTGGAATACATCTAACACTAGAGCAAAGTTGACTTGCAGCCTGTTAGGTGGCATCTATGCTGCTCTAAACAAACCATCTAAGCATGGCCGGGGTTATGCCATGTTACAGTCAGTTGCCTCTTATGACATGCTCTCTGTGGGGCAGTGGTGCTAGTCTTGTCACATATAAAGACTCCAGCGGTCCACTCAAAATTAATAATAGTAATAAATTTTATTTCGAGGAAAAAAACTAAAAATATTTCACTTACAGAATTGTTGCTCTTACCGTGGGCCTTATAAGACATGTGGGCCTTATAAGACACACATCTAATAAATTAGGCTGGCCCAAAGGATTTAAGGGAGACAACAATGAGATTTCAATGCCGGCATGTCGAGCGGTAACAATAACTCCACTATATTTTCAACTGTCTTACAAAAAATAAATCGTGTCACTTGAGCTCATTCAGGTGTTCGTTCTCAGTCTGTGCTAGCTCGAGGAGTCCTGAAGGCCATTTCTTGAGCAAGGAGAGGGCGTAAACTTTGCTGGTTGAACAGCAAGACTTCCCTAGTCAGCTGTTTGGTACATGGACTACGCAGGCTCCAGCTCGTCCTGTACAAAGTGGCGCCACCTGAGGACACATGTACTTTATTAGTGGTCAGTCACAAACAACGATGATTGAGCATAGACAAGATTAGGGGACGGCGTGGCCTAGTGGATAAGTGGCACGGCTCACAAGCCAAAGGTGCTGGGTTCGATCCCCATCACAGCACCGGCCGTTACCCCGGGGAAGCAAACCCTTAGAAAATGCAGGAGGAAGCAGACCCTTACATAAAATGCATGCTGAAGTCGGATGCATTGGGCCGACAGGCGCAAAATAAAAACCACAGTGCAACGCACACCGCCTTGGGGATTAGAGAAATATAAGGCGAACGCAAAAAAAAACTCAAAAAAAAACAAGATTTTATATATGCAACCTATAGACAAGATTATAGATGCAAACGGGATCAAGTTGCTGGGCATGAGCTGCAGCGACCCATAGCTGACTGATAGCGTCAGGGCCAGCGAACCAAAGCTGCCAAGACCCTTCTACACCTCCACGCGGTGGTCCTGGATAACAGGCTGCAGCAAGGCAGACTGGCTAAGGAGAACGGATTGAAGAGAGAATGCTAACCCAGTACTCACAAAATGCTTGCCGAAGTCGGATGTGTTAGACCGAAAGGTGCAAATATCGCAGCCAAGCTGTAAACTATGACACAACGCATTCTGTTCTCTGGACTACATTCTGCTACTTAAGTCCTTTCAGGGCTTGGTAGCACGAAAACAAACCAAGCCAAGCCATATATGCAACTAATAGACAAGATTTTATATGCAACCTATAGATTATATTATAGGTGCAACCTATAGATCACAGGTGGCCTGCCGGTTGCGATCACGCACCTCCATCCATGTGTGTCGTTTACCAACTCTGTTGTTCATTCTCTCCATCATCTTCTCTCATGCTGTCCATCATCATCTCTCATGCTGTCCATCATCTTCTCTCATGCTGTCCATCATCTTCTCTCATGCTGTCCATCATCTTCTCTCATGCTGTCCATCATCTTCTCTCATGCTGTCCAGCATCTTCTCTCTCTTTCCTGCAATTTTTCCTGTTGTCACGACGTGCTCAAAGCCATCTCTTCTCATACCATCCTGAGAGGGACGGTGTGGGCTAGTGCTTAAGTGACACGGCACACAACCAAAAGATGCTGGGTTCGATCCCCATCACAGCACCAGCCGTTACCCTGGAGAAGCAAACCCTTAAAAAAATGCAGGAGGAAGCAGACTCTAAGATAAAACGAATGCTGAAGCTGGATGCACTATGCCGACAGGCGCCAAATAAAAACCACAAGGCAATGCACACCGACTTGGGGATTAGAGAAATAAGGCGAACGCAAAAAAAAAACAAGAAACCATCCTCGAAAATGATGACTGTCTTGTTGTGTTCCTTGCAAGAAGTTGTGTTTGTGCCTCCTCTAGTGCTGTATCATTAGTCTTCTTTGCAGTCCATGGAACCTGCAGCATTCTTATGTAAATCCACATCTCTGTTGCTTCCAAAGATCTAAGTGCGTGCTTGCTTGCTAATTGTCCATGATTCGCTGCCGTATGTCAGTACTGGTTCCATGCAACATCCAAGGACTCTCTCTATCTCAGTCCCAGCGACAAGATTTTTACCTGGGCTATTCTGCATTTTAGTTCTTAATTGTATCTTCCATCTGATGTTATGTATGTGCCCAGGTATTTAAATGTGTTGAGAGTCGAAAATATACTAGTGATATACACAATCCATTATACTAATAAAAATGGTTAAGGAATTTAAAGACAGGGAAGTTAGCAGACAGCTTTGACAGTGGACTGAGGTCCTCCAAGCGTTTGTGCTACGCTTGGCTTCATCTGCGTACTGTGTATCACTCACTACTATGGGGATCACGTCGATCCCTCACCTTGTTAGGCTGCCATGAAAACAGTCGTTTCCCGATAGGGCTACGAGGAAGCCAAGGTGAGGATTTTGGCCAGTATGTTTTGCTTGACCCAGATGTTAGTCTTCCTCCCCTAACAGATAGGGAGTTAAAGAGTTAACAGATAGAGAAGTTAATAGATATGAAAGTTAAGTTAATGAAAGTTAACATATAGGGAAGTTAATGAACACTAAGTATCCACATCACTTGTAAATCACACCGACAAGGTACTAACTTTGACCCATTCATTGTTGACTGGATCATAGCACTCTACATCGTTGAGGTATTGAACGCCGTCGTAGCCTCCGACAGCAAACAGCTTGTCACCAAGAGGGCACAGACCCACTGAGTCTCTAGGACTTCCCATGGGAGTGATTACTGTCCATTGGTCAGTTTTCGGGTCATACCTGTTGTAGAGGTAAAATGAAATAATTAAAACATGTACGATGATGCTTCGAATGGGGAA
Organism: Ariolimax columbianus; assembly: GCA_036924085.1. Lineage (NCBI taxonomy): Eukaryota > Metazoa > Mollusca > Gastropoda > Stylommatophora > Arionidae > Ariolimax > Ariolimax columbianus. Next base: position 10,738,981 of record JAVGWX010000024.1, read on the forward strand.
CCTTTGATTTAATATTCTGTAAAATTTATTAGGAAGGTTTCATGTTTGAGGGATGCACTATTGACAGGTCGAAATACCTCGGAGTGACGTTTGGTCGCAGTTTCTCATGTTGGTCAGACCATATAAAGATGTAAGTGAGGGCTAGGAGCACTCAAGATGATGGCTGTCCATCTTATTTTGTCAGGTTCTGTTGTCTGTTATCAATTACGGACTAGGCATCCTCACACTATCAAGAACACAGTGTGAAAGGTTGGAACGCATCCAGAATGAAGGTATGCTGCAGATACCCCGATTGTGATGATGCGGTACATGTTGGGATTGTTATCGGTGACATACAGACATAAACTGACGTAGGTCAAAGCATATATGCGTGTCACCACAGATTCGCGCACCCTCTGCACAGTAGTATCTCAGACATCAAGGGATTAAGAATCTAGAGAGGTGTCATGAATGGCAAAGACAACAATCGGACACGTCACTCCAGCTGAGATGATAGCCAAAGGGGAAGAATGTGTCCTTACTGGTGATAGAATGATAAAGTACCAGAGAGTCATCATAACCTTAGGCAACGAATGCAGGGAACGGAGCAACGGGAGATCAGAGCACGAGGTAAATCAGCTGATAACTGAGAACACCCAGGAGAGTGACGCTGTCATATACACCGAGGGATCAGTGCTGCGCAGTCGGACATTAGGCTGGGACTCCTCAGCTAGAGTGAGAGGACAGGTCATTGCTGAGCGGAGTGGGGCATACAGATCAAAAACCTCCAGTTTGATGAGAATTGAGATGGAAGCAGTGACCCCAGGTTTAAGATGGCTATCTGAGACCTCTTTAACAAGGGCAGTCATAGTGACAGACGCGCAAGCCGTACTTCAGAATGTACAGAAGAGATGGCTTAGGTACAAGTGGATAGCAGCTGTTGAGGTCTTCCAGGGGTTCAAATCGATCTACTGCCCTAGTCATGCTGGGGTTCAAGAGCAACGAAAGAGCTGACATCTTGGCTTCACAAGCTCGTGATGGATAGGAATGACATTTTAAAATCACTCAACGACCGCCTGTTGAATGAGGACACCAAAATAGATGAATCAGCAATCCACAGGCTGCAAAGTTTCACCATCAAATAAAGTTCAAGTGGAGTGGGGCACGAGAGTGTACAACCAGCGAGCTATATGACCCATCAGCATCCAGACCCTGAGAGAGACTGAGCACCTATGGGTATGCCCAGAGTGCAGTAACGTTGACTCTAAGAAACAGAAAATAAAGTGGCACATAGCTGTGTCGTTTGCCGATGTAGTCTCTATTGCGCTTGATTCAAGTCCTGTAGTGGATGGATTCTATATATAGTTTGGTCGTGAGACTAGCCAATCGTGTACCACAAACAATCAAAGTTCTGTCGCTCGTCTGTCCATAGACACCACCATACATGACCACACGGACTGCTCTTTATGTCCCTCTCTCTAGATTTAATCTGAGCCCCTCCTCTTTCCCCCCCCTCTCTTCCCATGAGCCCCTCCCCTCCTCTTTCCCCCATGAGCCCCTCCCCTCCTCTTTCCCCCCATGAGCCCCTCCCCTCTTTTCCCCCATCCCCTCCTCTCTCCCCCCCCCCATGAGCCACTCCTCTTTTCCAATTAGTTCATCTTTACCATAACAGCCTGTCTGGCTGTTGACCTATGCCTTCCGCAACATATGTCCTATTCAGCCTCGTTTTCTTAATTTAACTTGTTGCAATGGTTGTTGTAGACTCCTTTCCCTCAAGTCTTCATCCCGAAGGACTGGAGTCTTTGTTGTATGGCCGTGGTCGTTCTTCATGTCTCCTCTCCATACAACAGCACAGACTTGGGACTACTCTCCATACAACAGCACCGACTTGGGACTACTCTCCATACACCAGCACAGACTTGGGACTACTCTCCATACAACAGCACAGACTTGGGACTACTCTCCATACAACAGCACCGACTTGGGACTACTCACCATACACCAGCACAGACTTGGGACTACTCTCCATACAACAGCACCGACTTCGGTCGACACACTCACCATGAAACCACATTGCTCTGACAGTTGACAGACTCCAGCATGTAGCCATGACAGTGGTTGATTGACGCATCATGTACTGATGCCAAACCGGACACTATTATTGATAACTGAGATTGCAGGAACATACGAGGTGTGTTCAAAAAGTATCCGACCTTTAGGTCAGAAAAATACAATTACTCAACTGGAGGTTTGAAACCCTAATCCCGCTCAAGGTACTCTCCTTGAGGCCTTTAAGGAAGGCTTCTTTAGAAATTGAGTACAGCTGGGTCATCACATGTCACAGAAAGTCTTCTCGTGACTATAATCGGATTTTTAAACTTTGGGGAACAGCCAAAAATCGCAAGGATCCATGTTGGGAGAATAGGGAGTCTAGCGAACCAGAGGAAGGTTGTGTTTGGCTAGGAAAGTATGAATTACAAACCAGAGGAAGGTTGTGTTTGATCAAGAAAATGTGAATCAGATGCAAAGAATGGGCAGGTATGTTGTCAAGATGGGGCTGCCCTGTTCCACATGTCCGGTCGTTTGCGCCAAAGAGCATCACGAAGGGACAGATGACCTCCAAGTAATACTCTTTATTACTGTTTTGACATTGTGGTGCATACTCGTGATGCATAAGGCCATGGGAGTAAAAGAAAATGGTCAACATGACTTTGACATTGCTGCGCACCTGCTGCGCTTTTTTGGGGGATGATGAATGTCTCTACTGTGACGACTGCAGCTTGGTTTTCGGGTCGTACCCTAAAACCCATGACTCATCACCAGTAATCAATGTCCAGGAAGTCATGGTCACCGTTTGCCAGTCCAGCATGTTCTGTATGACTTCCAGAGTTGTTTCTGTTCCATCGTTAGCTGCTTCAGCACGAATTTCGCGGACACACTCTGCACAGCCAAATCCTCGCTTAAAATAGAGTGTACCCAGCCAATGAGTATCCCCACCTCATCCGCAAGTTCTTGGATGGTGGGTGACATGACGGTCCTATAAGAACAAGACCTTCGTACTTGATCAATGACTTCATCATTCCGACTTGTTGAGAGCCTACTGGAATGTTCTATTTGATGTGCGGCCATCTTTGAAGCAATTGTACCACGCCTTAATTTGTGTGATGCTCATGGCATCGTCACCGAAATCCTGTTGAATCTTCCGAATGGTTTCCACTTGCGCATTGCCTAGCCTTTGGTAAAATTTGATGCAACACCGTTGCTCAATTTCCGTTATTTCGTGGTGAATGAAAACTTGATGCCTGCTCACTACACTCAAAGGTTGACTGCCAGCATTTGACCTAGTGTGCAGGTGGGAAAAAATTACCATATGCGCATGACGGCCCCCCTATACCTCCCCGCCAAAAGACAACACCTAATGTTTCATGTTTTCCTAAAACAAAATTAAGGTTGTATACTTTCTGAACACACCTCGTATATATGCGCCTTGATGTAGAGGATGAAATGGAAGGACAAAATCCATGAGCTTGTTGACCCAGTCCTAGGACTGATTGTCCTGATGATGATGATGATGCAGACTTCCTGTAAGGTGGCCAGTGTTTATGAAGACACAAAGAAATGAGGCAATGATGGGTAGCACTCACCTCTCAGCACAGCCAAATCTACTGCTAGTTGGGTTGGTGGCTGGGGCTTCATAGCCTCCCACTGCATACAGGAAGCCATTGCAGTTTGTAGCACCCACTCCTCCTCTCCTCTTGGACATGGGTGTGCAATGGGTCCACTTGTTGGTGTGTGGGTCAAAGCATTCTACTGTTCTAAGGCACGAACTACCATCACGACCTCCAACTGCATATAGTCTGAGAAATGTTACCAATTAGTTTTGTCACATATAGTCTGAGAATGTTATCAATTATTATTGTCACATATAGTCTTTATCAATTATTATTACTATCTATATAGTCCATGAATGGTATCTAGTAACAACAGGAAGTGAGAATACAGATAGAAAAAGCAATACAAAAACAGAAATAAAACACAAAGGAAAGAATACAGAAATAAAAAAAAAGCAAAGGAGAGAAAATAGGGGGGGGGGGGGGGGGGAAGCAAAGAAGAGAATACAGAAAGAAAAAAAAGGTAAAAACATCTTCCACTTCTTCAGCATTCATCCTGAAAAGGACGTTGTGTAGTTTACAGCAAGGCTGTGATATCTTGCATCTTTCGGCCCAATACTTCTGATTTCATCTGGTTCTTTTTAGTACTGGGTTTTCCTTCCAACTGTGATTTCTATCCCTTGGCCAGACTACGCTACTGCAGCCTGTTTCCAGGGCTGCCACATGGATGCAGGATAGTGTCTTGGTCAGCTGTGGTTCGCTGATACAAGCAGCCAACTATGGTACGCTGGCCCTGATACAAGCAACCCGCTATGGTTCGCGGTCCCTGATGCAAGCAGCCAGCTACGGTTCGCGAGCCCTGATACAAGCAGCCAGCTATGGTTCGCGGGCCCTGATGCAAGCAGCCAGCTATGGTTCGCGGGCCCTGATGCAAGCAGCCAGCTACGGTTCGCGGGTCCTGATGCAAGCAGATTGGCCCTAAATACAGATTGAACGTGCAGACACTCACTTTCCGTGTAAAGCTGCCACGCCGACTGTGCTCCGGGCTGTGGACATTGGGGCTACATAGCTCCACTGTCTGGCTTGTGGGTCCCACCGCTCCACAGTGTTCAGATAGGACCACCCGTCATGTCCTCCCACAGCATACATAGGACCCCCCAGGACACCAACACCTGAAAGAAGAGACATATCAGTGTCATACAAATATATATCAACAACGCTTTCAAATTAGACAGGATGTGAAGTAAAAAGTCCGCTGTTGTTGCGAATGCCCATAACGAGTATGTTTACTCTGTTGTGTGCCCAGAAAAGGTAAGTTAGAACATACTGACCAACGTCATACACACCCAATAGAGTTGCGGTACAATGGGTCCCATCCCACTGTAATATTCAAGACTACGAGGAGGGAGGCAGACTGGCGAAAGAAGATGGAAGGTTACTAGAACCAGATTCAAGTGTGACTTATGAAGAGTCAAAGGTTTATTAGGGCCAGATACATGGACAAATTGGAAACATAATAACAATAAACATCATTTTTTGTGTAGACAATATGCTCTATTAACAGGTGAGAACATGTGGTGGTCTTCAGACTCGGCATGGGCCATAACAGACTGAGGTACAGAGAGAGCGGGTGGTGGTCTTCAGACTCGGCATGGGCCATAACAGACAGAGGTACAGAGAGAGCGGGTGGTGGTCTTCAGACTCGGTTGGGCCATAACAGACTGAGGTACAGAGAGAGCGGGTGGTGGTCTTCAGACTCGGTTGGGCCATAACAAACAGAGGTACAGAGAGAGCGGGTGGTGGTCTTCAGACTCGGTTGGGCCATAACAGACTGAGGTACAGAGAGAGCGGGTGGTGGTCTTCAGACTCGGTTGGGCCATAACAGACAGAGGTACAGAGAGAGCGGGTGGTGGTCTTCAGACTCGGTTGGGCCATAACAGACTGAGGTACAGAGAGAGCGGGTGGTGGTCTTCAGACTCGGTTGGGCCATAACAGACTGAGGTACAGAGAGAGCAGGTGGTGGTCTTCAGACTCGGCATGGGCCATAACAGACTGAGGTACAGAGAGAGCAGGTGGTGGTCTTCAGACTCGGCATGGGCCATAACAGACTGAGGAACAGAGAGAGCAGGTGGTGGTCTTCAGACTCGGCATGGGCCATAACAGACTGAGGTACAGAAGAGAGCAGGGAGTGGTCTTCAGACTCCGCACAGGTCACAACAGACTGAGGTACCACCTATTCAATAAACTGAAGATAGGTGCTACTGACGAATGCACTTGTGGTACTTGGAAAATGACCCCTGAACATCTGCTGCAAAACTGCTCGACATTCGAGGACCTGAGAAAGCACATGTGGCCATCACCAATGTCAAGACTAGACAAGCTCTATGGCAGTGTCGACTGCCTCAGGATGACTGCTGCTTTGTTTGAACAAATTCAAGTCGATGTCCGACAGTGTACAAAGAAGAATGTTTGAACAAATTTACGTCGACGTCCAACAGTGCGCGAAGCAGAATGTCTTACTTGGCGCAGTGAGCCTGGAAACTGGCTGAGTAATCCTGGCTAACATGGCCGGGTAGTGACACTGTGATCCACACAGCAGTGAGCCTACTGAGCTTTCAATTGCACTACAGCCAGGTGGACCCAGGTTCACTTGCTTCAATAAAGCATAGCATATGAGAGCGGCCCTTTGTAACTCACATAGACCCCAAATAACTCACCTAGACACCCACATCACTCACCTAGACCATGTCGATGTGTGGACATAGGAGGCACCAATAGCCAGGTCTTCTTCTTCGGATCATAACATTCCACTGTATTAAGTGTCTTAAGTCCGTCTCGTCCACCGACCACAAAAAGCTTATCGTCCAGCACTGCCACACCAAACTGCAACCTCCGACCTGACATGTTGGCCACCTGTGTCCAGGTGTTGGTGCGGAGGTCATATTTCTCTATACTGGTGGGCCCTGAAAATAGACATTTTGACAGTTTAAAAATTTAATTTCTGTTTTCAAATCCTCAGAGTTCTATTTAATTTCTATGTTTTCAAATCCAGAGAATTCTGTTTTTTTTTCCAAGTTTTCAAATGCTCAGAATTCTGATTTACTTCAATGTTTGTCAAGGAAGAAACTTGTCACTACACTTCAATCAAGGATTGGAATGTGTCACTACACTTTAGTCAAGGAATGAACATGTCACTACACTTTAGTCAAGGTAGGAATGTGTCACTACACTTTGGTCAAGGTAGAACTTGTCACTACACTTTAGTCAAGGAATGAACATGTCACTACACTTTAGTCAAGGTAGGAATGTGTCACTACACTTTAGTCAAGGGTTAGAACTTGTCACTACACTTTAGTCAAGGATTGGAACTTGTCACTACACTTTAGTCAAGGACTGGAACTTGTCACTACACTTTAGTCAAGGATTAGAACTTGTCACTAAACTTTAGTCAAGGATTAGAACTTGTCACTGAACTTCAGTCAAGGATTAGAACTTGTGACTAAACTTCAGTCAAGGATTAGAACTTGTCACTAAACTGGTCACTGAACTTCAGTCAAGGATTAGAACTTGTCACTAAACTGGTCACTAAACATCAGTCAAGGATTAGAACTTGTCACTAAACATCAGTCAAGGACTGGAATTTGTCACTAAACTTCAGTCAAGGACGCTGTCCATTAGAAAATTCTAGGTTCTACTTTTCCAGCTGATCCATAACACGAAAACAACAATACCAGGGCAAGGACACATAAAGGACAAGGAATACAAGACACATGCTGCACACCTTTAGTACACTCCATGCTGCCAACGGCGTACAGAACACCCACTGTGGACTTCCTAGGTTTGGTGCGGGGAGACTGGAATGACGAGCGCCGTTCTGGTAACAGATGGTACTTGAGGGCTTCCATAATCAGATGCTGGCAGTCCTTGTCGTCATGGAACAGTGTGTTGGTCTCCACGTGGTCTGCGATGAACTGGTGGAAACACGTTTGATGGTAGTGAAGAACGGTTAAAAGGTTGAGAGAGAGTGAGAAAGAGGGTGAGAAAGAATGAGAGATTTATAATATATATATAATAATAGCTGTCCATCGTTGTCGATGAGGACCGCCGACATCATCCTTGTCACAGATTTCCCTGGTGGGTGTGGGTGCGCATGTGGCTGAACAGGCCAATGCGGGCACGAAAACATCTGCTACATATCTGGCACACGAGGTTTGTAGAAGTGGATGGTGTTCCCGCTGCTCGGGATTTCCGCGTCTCGCGTCTGTTCTGGGCTTTCACAACACGGTCATCTTCACCGGCAGCTACACCCGATTTGACTGCGCTTCTCCAGTCAGATCTGTTTTGCGCAATACATTCCCAGGTGTCGATGTCTATCTGGCAACTTTTTAGTGAGTCCTTCAGACCGTCTTTAAAACGTTTCTTTGGGCGCCCTCTCTCGCGCCATCCCTCTCAGCTCGCCGTAGAGATAAAGAAAGAAAGAGGGAGGGAAAGAGAAAGCGGGAGAGGGAGGGTGAAAGCAGGAGAAAAAGACAGATGGAGAGAGACTCCACACATAATATGTCATGTTTTTGTGTTTATTAATAGAAACCTAAAGGACCTGGGACATGGGAGCTGCACAGCGCAGTGGTTACCGAGCTGTCTTCGCGTCTGAGTGGTCCTGGGTTCATTTCACAATTTAGTCGGTAATGTTTTTTTTTCAGACCGCTACGGCACCTGGTTCGACCCAGCCTTAAATGGGTACCCCGGGAAATCGAGGCGATGGCTACCGCCCTCATTGCAATGAGAGATTGCAAACACCCCTACGGCAGTAATGCTATGGGTTACTTTAAAGCATTTAAATTTAAGACTACATCACCAGTTTAAGAGCGATGTGGTACAATAGAATGCAACATTCTTGACAAAGAAGAGGCTGACAGACTGTCAAGAGAAGGTGGATAGCTAGGTACCTCAGCCTGATGTAGGTCAATGACGCAGCTCAACAGAGATGGGAAAAACAGCTTCTTCTTCTTCACTGCCGTTCGTTCTTAATCTCCCACTACCAATCCCTAAAAAGGGCTTTGCAAGTAGCAGGATGTAGTCCGGAGAACGGGATGTGTTGTCTCGTAGTCTAGTTTGACTGCGATATTTGACACATCCAATTTTTGAGTTCCGGTGTTAGCCTTCTCTCATTGATCCCTTCTCCTTAGCCAGTCTGCCTGTTATCCAACATCACCACAAGGTGTTGGGAGCTCTGGGTCGCTGACCTCGATGCTAGCAGTCAGCTATGGGTCACTACAGCGTATGCACTGCTCAGCATCTTGATATCAAGTAGGCAGTAATCTTTAGACTCCGCACAGGCCACAATGCACTGAGGTAGCATCTGTTAAATAAACTAAGGATAGGACATGCAGATGAAATTGTCTGCGGCACTGACACAATATTTTCTGAGTATCTGCTATAAAAGTGTCCAACATACGAGGAACAGAGAAAGCACACGTGGCCGTCACCGATACGATCTTTATCGAGATATCAGCAGTTAGCCATCGTAAGCGATGGTAGCGACGTCAACAGGCGGTTTTGTCTTGATGATGTAACTTGCGCTGTATTTGGATTATAGTGAGGAAGAGGCTACGCTGGTCATCAACCTCACTCTCTGGTTACCTTGAGTCAGTGGTAAGACATTTCAGTCAAGACGACTGGAGGTAACTCAGGATGCAGGCACTCTGTGTTCCATCTCACGTGTGACCAGATGCCACTTTCGCCCATCGTTTCTGTTCATCACTTTGGAAGTGCCTGACCTCTTAATCACTTCGACCCCCAGAAGAGTCTGCAGAGTGTGTAGACAACCAGTTTCACATTCCAGTCGTGTAGTTTTGTCGCAAAGTGACCAGCAGACGATTTGGATGTTCATGCCAGAGTGGTCTGGGCTGATGGATCTGGGGTTGTCATTGACCATCTCTTTCCTGATCAGAGGGCAGTACTGGTCATGGACGATGATTTAACTAGTTCCGCCCAGCTGCATTACCCCTCCGTCTGCCCCCCACCCTCTGCTGTCTACATGGAAACTGACTGTCCCTTGAGAAGTGTCAGATACCATTAGCCTCAGGCTAACCACTGCTTTCTTGAGATATACTCAAGTCGACGCATGAAAGTATACGAAGAACAAATGATAAACAAACAGGCAAATCACTGGAGCCAGCAGAGATATGGTTCCTCATGCTGCTTATACCGTACCTACAAAAAAGAGCGGCAAAGATGGTGAACTACTGGCTACAGGTCTACATTGTTCTGGTATTTTAGTTCATTATGGATGCCGCCAGGCCACGGATTTGTCTGGTAGTCAATGACTTAAAGTTGTGTTCACAGAAACGTGTTGTTTTCCATTTGGATCAATTAATTCGTTAGTTTTTTTTGTGTGATTTCCTTCATCGGATTATCCTGGCCTGGACATCGGCTATATGAATAGCACTACGCTTAATTAAACATGTGACGTATTGTCATGGCCTAGTTCACATGGCTGAACTTCACGAGATTGGCACCCTTCCCTCTAGCTGCATACAGCGTCAGTTTTGATGTGACTGTGAAATATAGACACAACTATAATGGACTAGAACACAGCCTGGGAGAGATGCCCAACACATCCCTCACATGCTGAGTCATGTCCCTACGACCTCTTGCGGTTATGGGAAAGACACGACACACAGCGACAGATGTTATTTCCCCTCCTTTGCCTTGCAAGATCCTTTTGTTTAAGGGAAAGGCTTCGGGAGTAAACCCTGAGGAACAATCTGCATACTGTGCTATCTCCAGTCGTCTCGATAAAATCTTGTCACAAGCCAACTAACCTAGCCTAACCTAAACCTTAAACTTTAACTAAATACTTAAAACCTAAAATTGTAAACTTAAACTGTAAATTAAACAACTCAACTCACTAACTACAGCAACCATCAGTATGTACACTATTCTCCATTCGCTAAAAGAGCCTGAGCACCTATGGTTCAGCCCAGAGTGCAGTGAAGTCCATTCTTAGAAACCAAACAGAACATCACCCCATCCCCAGAAGGTAATTGAACATACGGTAACACAGGACAATGTCCTACCTGTGGCGCCATAAGAGGCAGCTTGATGTGTGAAAGTAGGACTGCGAGGAACTTCTTCCGGTTGAGTATGTCGTGCCTGGCCCACATCAACACTGCATCAAAGATGGTCTCTTCGTTAGGTACGTTCAGTTCGTCACTAGCCAGAAGCTTACAGACTTCATCACAAGGAAGCATCAGAAACTCCTGGTTCTGCATCACTTCCACAAACCGATCCTGCAGATTAAACAAATACACATTAAAACACGTAACGAGATGAAAATTACCTTTTTTATGGATCAGAAACGTAAATTCTTACATCTACCTGGGCAGGGGGATGGGTGTGGGCTAGTGGTTGCAACGCACACCGCCTTGGGAAATAGAGGGGAACGCAAAAACAAAACAAAATCTACCTAAGGCAGGAAATTACGAACTCGTCCCATCAACGGAATCGTGAGATTTCAAGGGAAGCTGCAGGTTGGCTCAGTTTTCTCCAAATCAAACCCATCTTTCAGCAGATGGAAAATAACAAGACGAGATCTCACATATTTGACAGCGAGGTCATTCCGGCCATGATATATGGCTGTGAGGTCTGGTACTTCCGAAAAACATATGCTGACAGACTTCGAGAGAACCCAGCGAGCGATGGAGCGAAGAACACTGTCAGTCTCACTTTTAACTTAACTTTAAGCGAGGGCTCGACTTCATCGCCTCGGGTTTTCTCCATTAGCTGGTCTCTCTCAGCAGATGGTTACCACATCTGTCGAGAGCATCGCACAAAGCACGAACTCCGTAGCTCCAGTGATGAAACCAGGGATCTCCGGAACAAATTAACATCATGGACCGACCGTCGCAGTTCGAATTCGAAACCCGACCGTCTGAACACGAGGCAAACGGCTTGACCACTTCGCCACAGAGACACTAAGAGACCTCATACTGGCATTAGGCGCCAGACCTCTTTCAACGATTTCGTGGATGCTGCTCTTTTAAGAGAATACAGATGTGAGGGTCAAGTTATTCGCTTGTCTGTGCGGGTCAAGTTACTCGCTTGTCTGACAGCCGATGGACACATCAAGTTATGTACTGGTGGCCTTACAACTTCCGAACGTCCACCAATGAGATGGAGAGATGGCCTGTGAGATGTTCTTGGCACAACCTGGTTCTCCAAGGCAAAGGACATTTGTATTTGGACGTCATTTGGCTAACTAGCATCAGGCATACAATGTCTGATTGCATACCAGGATTACAAGTTACACGCTCTCCATACTTAAGGAGTAGACCTCCTGTACATATACATACTCAAGAAATGCTATGATGGATGCACCTCCAACATCCTTTCATTCATTCATTCAACCCATCCTCACCGCGACCAAGACGGGAGTACGGCAGAGAGACCCCCATCTCACCGAACCTATTCGCCGTTCGCCTTGAGTCGACGATGAAGCACGAAAGGAGACACCCGTCTCACCGAACCTATTGTCTGAATGCCTAGAGACGACGATGAGGCACGCAAGGAGACCCCCGTCTCACCGAACCTATTGTCTGAATGCCTAGAGACGACGATGAGGCACGCAAGAAGACCCCTCACCGAACCTATTCTCTGAATGCCTAGAGTCGACGATGAGGCACTCCGGCTGGGACAACTACGGCATCCAAATCGACGGATGACGTCTTAACCACCTCAGATTCGCAGACGACATCGTCCTCATCACAGAGACGCCCCTGGAAGCGATAGAGATGCTTCGGCCACTAGACACGGAAGGCTGGAAAGCATGCCTAACCATAAACCTAGGAAAAATTAGTTATGCGCAACCATTTCGCAGAGCCCAACCCCAATACTCCTGAATAGAAGACGTCCATAGAGAACGCTGACGAATATGTCTATCTGGGAAGGCTCCCCAACAAAGAGAATAACATAAAACCATACGGAAATGGACGGGCTGGGCAGCCTTCAACTTCATCATGACAGCAAAAGACGCCAGACTACGTGCGGACATCGAGAACCAACTGAGACCAGCACACGCATCTCTTGAAAGACACATCGTGGGCATAACTCTCAGACAACAGCGGCGAAGCGAACTACACAATAGCGACATCCGGAGAATGTCCCACATCAAGGATGTCCTACAGTACGTCAACCATTCGAAACACCGCTGAGCAGGTCATATAGTCAGAAGACAAGACGAAATATGGGGTACCATAACCACCATGTGGTACCCGCACAACAAAACAGAAACCTGGAGGCCCGCACGACCACCCCGCGGGTGGAACTAAGATACTAAAACACTACCTTTTTTCAGTACACGATTTTGAATCACAAGTGTGGTTTGAACAGTATTACCGCCCAGCGCCGTAACCATGACAACAGTGCTCAGAGACATGTAAAACCTATGTGAAAATAATCTATAATAAAGTGACTGTAGGGGCATACAGTGACTGTAGGGGCATGTGCATAGAGTGACTATAGGGACATACCGTGACTGTAGGGGCATGCGCCTGGAACGTGACGAATGCACACAGCAGACAGTAAAATGGCTGCCTACATGGAAGTACGGTTGCAGCGACGTGATGTGATTGAATTCCTGATGGCCGAAGGCTGTGTGCCAGTGGGCATGCATCGAAGAATGACGCCAGTGTGGATGTCAGGAGGTGGGCACGGGCTGTTAAAGGCGATAATGGCAAGGCTCGTAGCAGAGGACCGATCATAGACGCGGACCCACAGCACCGAGCTCGCGTGGACGAAGTGATTCGTACCAATCGCTGTGTCAAGCAGAAATATATCGGCCGCAATGTTTAGGATTTCAGTTGAGCGAGCTCATCACATTACCCAGGCCCTGCCTTGGTATTGGAAAGTGTGTGCGAGATGGGTCCCTCGCCGTGCTGACAACAGCGAGTGTGTTAGGAACGCTATGGGCCTGAAGACGATGCCTTTATCCGCTGAATTCTAAACTGGCGATGAGTCATGGGCACATCATAATGACCCAGAAAAAACAAGCGACAGTCAATGGAGTACAGGCATAAAAACTCACCTATCCCAAAACAAATTGAAGATCGTTGCTTCGGCAGGTAAAGTGAAATTTGACCATCTTTTAGCGCAGATCACACTGCATTTTTGGAGCGCGGTAATACCGCAAACTCCCATTATTATGTGCAAATCTTTGCAGAAACTTCTAGCGCAATTACCGCGTGGGCAGGCAAGCACGCATTCTTCAGCACGGCAATGCCCACCTACACAACGGGTCGACAAACAGTGGCCACAGTGGAGCATCTCAAGTTTGACACCATTTTACTGCACACACCGTACAGTCCAGCTCTGGCACCTTGTGGCTTCTTCCTCTTCGGAAGCTGAAAGGACACCTCTCACTAGGAGGTGCAAACAGCTGTGCGTAGTTAAGTTTGGGAGAAGACGTCTGATTTATTTCCTTAACGGAATTCTTTCTTCTTCCTCACTCTGCGGTTTCTTTATTCTTCTTCCGGTCTTTCAACTGCTTCTTTCTTTTCCTTCATTATCTTCCTTCTTCATCCCTTCCTTATTCCTATCTATTACTTACTCTTCCTCCTCTTTTGACCTGTCTGTTCCTTACTTTTCCTTCTTCTTCTCTTCCTCTCACTTCTTCTTCCTCTTCTTTTGTTCTACCTTCACCTCCGGGAAAGGAGACTAACGTCTGGTCAGACACAACATACTGATCAGACATGTTGGTCAGGGACAGACAGAATATACTGGCCAAGACCCTCACTTCGGCTTCCTCGTAGCCCTTCCTGGAAACGGGCTGTTTTCATGGCAGCCTGGCTAACAAGGGGAGGTATCCACGTGATCCCAGCAGTAGTAAGAGACACACAGATGAGACGAAGCATAGCACAACCCCCTGGAGGACCCCGGTCCACCTTAATAAACACGCTCGTAATGTGAGGCAAGCTACTGAAACCCGCCACTCAACGTCCTCTTCAGAGCGCACAAAAACCTACTCATTATGTGCATTCAGCAACCACAACAACAATCACAACCACAACCTCACTCTTTGGCATCGGCCCAGAAGAGGTTTTGTAGTTTGCAGTCAGGCCTTTACGGTACTGGTAACCTTAAATCTGCCATTGCATGGGCTCTTGCTGCGAGACGAACGCCAGTAACAGGCATTAAGGTTACTATTAACAGTGTATAACGAGAAATGTTAGAGAAGATGAGAATATTGATAGTTTCGATCAATTTACGATTGGAGGGTACGAGATTCCAGAGTTACGATACGCAGACAACACAGTGATACCACCAAGAAGTGCAGAAGGGCTAGAGCAGCTAATTTCAGCCGTAAACGGACACAGTGAAGATCAAAACCTGTTTAAAAATAAAACAAAGATAATGACCACCGACAAAATACAATGTTAACATAAATTGACAGTGGGTGGTGAGGAAATAGATCAGGTCACACATTTTGAATATCTCGGCTCCAGATTTGACAAAAGTGGCGACTGCTCGAAAGAAATCAGAAGAAGACTAGCTATGGCAATGCAGAGACTGAACAGCCTGAAGAAATTATGGCAGGGCACCAACAAAATGATAAAAGTAAAAGTCTTGAGAGTCTGTATTTTTCCTGTGGCAGTTTATGGCTGTGAATCATGGACGATTACCAAAACTTCCAGACAAAGAATCAAATCTTTCGAGTCAAAATGTTCCAGAAAGATCCCCAGAATACCACTGACAGAGAAAAAGACAAATATAGACATTCGGCAAGAGTTGAGCATAGAGGAGAACTGGTTTATCAATTCCATTTTGGCTAGAAAATGCAAATACTTTGGTCACATCAAGAGACACAACGGTCTCGAGAGAACGGTGATGGAAGGTATGGGGCCAGGCAAAAGAGGAAGGGGCAGACCAAGAAGACGATGGCACCAAGATATCCAGGAGTGCCTGTGGTTGGGGCTGAGTTTTGGCAAAGAAAGAGTTTCTTCTTTCAGACAGACTGTGATGGGAGTGACGTTCTATAAAGGACATGCTACATGATGATGATTAACAGTGAAAGTTAGTGTTTAAGATGGCCGTAATGTACCACAGCAGAGAACTCACCATAACATAATTATTGGCCACCTTGTAGAGATCTGTGCATCCCTGAGCATCAGCAAACTGGCAAATGCCGATGCAGTTTGACGGATGAAGCTGCTTCATGAGGAAGCTACAACAAGCTTCTACCACTTCAGACATCTGCAGAAGGCAGGCTGTAGACAGAAGGTTCTCCACACTCTCCTCCTTGAGCTGAATGTTGCCTGGAAAAGAAATGAACAGTTAACAGAATGGGGCATTTTTGGAGTAACGGATGTGAAATTGGTAAAAGGGATCAAGATGCTGAGCAGCGCATGAGCTGCAGTGGTCAGCGACCCATAGCTGACTGCTAGCGTCAGGGCAAGCGAACCGGAGCTGCCAAGACCCTTCTACACCTCCACGCGGTGATCCTGGATAACAGGCTGCAGCAGGGCAGACTGGCTAAGGAGAAGGGATTGAAGGGGGAATGCTAACTCGGTACTTACAAAATGATTACTGAAGTCGGATGTGTTGGACCGAAAGATGCAAATATCGCAGTTAAGCTGTAGACTACGACACAACGCATTCTGTTCTCTGGACTACATTCTGCTACTTAAGCCCTTTCAGTATTTGATAGTGGGAGATTGAGAATGAACGAAGCCAAGCCAAGCCAAATTTGTAAAAGCAACAAAGATGGCCTAGCAGGCCACGGGTCTAATCTTGCTCTTAAGTTTTTAGTCAATTACGGACGCTGATATGCACATATTTGACTCGAATTCACTCCAGTTGACGACTTATACTTGTGCTCACGGAAAAAAAATCATTGCGGTTTTCCATTTGGGTTAGTTCGTTCATTTTGTACTGTTTTTCCCCTCCGATTATCCTGGCATGGTTGTCAGCTATTTGAAATAGATGTGTCGTATTTCCAAGTTCAGTGCGCCTCTGTGCAGTGCGCCCCTGTGAACTTCAGATTGACGCCCTTCTTGCTGATATAGTATCTTCAGCCCGCTTGTGTCGTGGGGGAGGTGTGACCTCCTTTGTTTCATATTCTTTTGGCAGGTGTAATCCACTGGTGACTTACCAGGTCAATCCCAGCATCTGTTGGCCCCTGGAATATACGATCGCCTATTTTTGAGACTGATGGAGTGGAAGCGTAAATTAGAGCAAAGTAGACCTGCAGCCTGTCAGGCGCCATCTAAGCCGCTCCGCTAACCACATAACCAAAACCTGAAGTTATGGCTACACAATTCCCCCCCCCCCCCCCTTTTTTTTGTGCAACATATTCTCTGTGGGGCAAATATCCCTAGAATAATTTGAGTATATTTTAAACTTCAATTTTGCCCGAGCAGCGGCCGTTAGGTCTACTATTTTCGATTTCCAACTGCTAAGGTATTTTTAACATGCGCGCCACTGCACACGGGTGCCTGATCTCACTACTCATATAGATCATGGGAAATATTTACCGGATGGTCCTGTGAAAAAATTCGGGTCTCCACCGTGACTTGAACCCGTCCAGCACCAGAGGTGTTTGCTTGGGTGCTCTGCAGTGGCATGTTGCAGTGTCTCCAAGACCCATTCTGTGGAGGTGGGCCTTGAGTCTGCAATGTCCCGTTCTGAGTCTGAAGATTGTTGTCTGCTACTATCTTCCAAGATTGTCTATGCTGTCATTTTCTGGCTTGTATTCTTTGTGCTGGTCTCTCCATTCCGTATGAGTGTTTTTGCTTCTTCATAGCTTTGTTGATGGTGATTCTGAGTGGCACTATATCCAGCTTTCGCGAGCTCTTCTGCCTTCTCGTTTCAAGGATCCCACAGTAGGACAGTAACCCGATGTTGTATTTTATTTCAGGTGAGAGTCTATCTTGTTTGGAGCTTGAGAGACGAAGGATGGAAACGGAATTTGGAGGAAGGAAATAAAAGGAGCAGAAAGGAACGAAAAGGAAGGAAGAGGAACGAAAAGGAAGAAGAAAAAAAAGAAGAACATAAGAAGCAGCCACAAGAAGAAATCTGAAGTGACGAAGAAAGAAGTCAAGATGTTAACGTCAGAATTATCACCAATGTCCGTCGCTATTTTCGAGCAATTCGCCATTTACAACCCTCCTCTAGCAAGTTCGAACAGTGTGTCGAAGACAACAGTGAAAAACTGGACAACGATGTTTAAAGAAGGACGTGAGTTAAGGAATCATCTTCCGATACCAGGTCAGGCGCATATTGTTGCGTTAACTCACGTCCGAGACCAGGTCAGGCGCATATTGTTGCGTTAAATCACGTCCGAGACCAGGTCAGGCGCATATTGTTGCGTTAAATCACGTCCGAGACCAGGTCAGGCGTATATTGTTGCGTTAACTCACGTCCGAGACCAGGTCAGGCGTATATTGTTGCGTTAACTCACGTCCGAGACCAGGTCAGGCGCATATTGTTGCGTTAAATCACGTCCGAGACCAGGTCAGGCGCATATTGTTGCGTTAACTCACGTCCGAGACCAGGTCAGGCGCATATTGTTGCGTTAACTCACGTCCTTCTTTACACATCGTTGTCCAGTTTTTCACTGTTGTCTTCGACACACTTTTGTCACCATAAACTGCCTGCATTCTGTGATGAATGTCAACTGGTCGACATCCTTTAACTGTTAGAAACCAGATCCCGCTTGCTGATCAACTCTGGACGGATTCCGTATCACACCCGCCATGTTTTCAACGGTCTGGTGAGGAAACTATGAGTCGGAGGATAATGACATTTTGCAAACTTGACGGTTGATATGTGCTGTTTACACATGAAGTGACGTATTCATGCACATCGTCCGCGTGTTCACTTGTTGCAGTTTGGTCCAGTTTCATTTGAACACACCTTGTATGTCATAATATCGAGCCAAACACTTTTCTCAAGCCACAGCGACGCCCTTAGTCGAGGGTCGAGACGCCTCTAGGAGCCGCGACGCCTCTGGGAGCCGCGACGCCTCCGGGAGCCGCGACGCACAGTTTGAGAATCTCTGATTTAAACTAGTGTGGACACAATGCCACTTTTCTCATTTAATCTAAACAATTGGAGAGTCCTCTACTCTAAACGGGCTAGACCAAACTAATGACAACCACTCACCACATGATGTTGTTGTGGCAGTCGCCCTCTCCTTGTCTACGTCCAACACAGAACCTTTCACAAAACAAAGCTGGCCTGAAACACACTCGGCTTCACCAAATGCTCCGGGGCAATGATCAAATACCCGTCTCGCGACAGAATGTCAATATTGCACATGATTTATTGGAACAGTCTGTCAGCTTATGGATATTAATGGCTCTGAGATTAACGGACACTGGTTTAAATTATAGATGGGAAGGCTTCGGCCGTAGGGATTGGGGAGACTTTGGCCGTAGGGATAGGGAGACTACACAGCTGGCAATCAGGAGTATGTTGTGGTTGGATTCTGTTCAGGTATTTCTTAAGTGGGATGTGTTGGATTCTGTTCAGGTATTTCTTAAGTGGGATGTGTTGGATTCTGTTCAGGTATTTCTTAAGTGAATTTCTTAAGTGGGATGTGCTGGATTCTGTTCAGGTATTTCTTAAGTGGATTTCTTAAGTGGAATGTGTTGGATTCTGTTCAGGTATTACTTAAGTGGGATGTGTTGGGTTCTGTTCAGGTATTTCTTAAGTGGGATGTGTTGGATTCTGTTCAGGTATTTCTTAAGTGGGATGTGTTGGATTCTGTTCAGGTATTTCTTAAGTGGGATGTGTTGGATTCTGTTCAGGTATTTCTTAAGTGGGATGTGTTGGGTTCTCAGTCGGAAATGGGTGCTCTGATCCGTCCTTGTGAGGTTATTTATACCGTCACTTTGATTGGGGCTTGCCATATGTTTGTAGACCTCTCTTCCCCATCTTTTTATGGCCCATCCGTTCAGCTAAATTTCTTTGTTTATGACCGCCCGTTAGACATCGGGACAGCAATAGAAGGAATCAGTATATCACACTGTAGATCTTTGATACCAAACGAGGTTCGAGCGGGCTGGAGCGTAAGAGAGGACGGAGGTGAAGTGTGTATAACCAACGAGCTGAAGGAACCACCAGTATACACGCCCTTCGCCATATATTGATACAGACTGAGCACCGAAGTGCAGTGATGTCGATTTTTAGGAATAAACGAAAGGAATGTTACATCGGTGCAAAGGTATCAAGAAGCAATGAAAGAAGCAACTAAAGGCAAGCAATCAATCAATCAAAGCCCGTTGCTCCTATCTGTCCATAGGCCATCGACAACATCCCGCCCCCCATGCACATCCCTGTGCTGCTGTTTCTGCCTCCCTCCAGGTGTAATCATTTAATCTTAATTCCTTATCACATTCTCTTCTTGTAATTTTGGATCTACCTCTCTCTCTCTCCCT